>VXBZ01003438.1:778803-796363 GCA_013399135.1 Heliornis fulica
AGAGTGGTTTATCCACTCGGGGGTTTACCACCTGATTACAATATTCCCTGGTTGAGAGTCAGAGAAACTCATTTTTAATCAAAATATTCCTCACCACGACCATAATTATTTTCTCTGGCCCATCTCTTCCACCCTTCTCCTGCTTGGGGAGCAACCCATCTCATTTTTATCCACACGTGGTCTGTGTATGCATATCAAGAGAGCTTTTATTCATGCAAAGGCAGGAACACAAAAACACACCTTTTAAAGCTAACAAAAAGCAGCTCTCGCTTCCCTTAAAACTCTTCACATCAACCTTCAACCTCTTCATGAGTCCATGACACAGCTCAGCACAGAGAGGTCCCCAGTTGCCCAAACAAGCCTGCACGTCAGAGTTCAGATCACAAGACAAAGTGTTTGCTATCCCAGTTTAAGTTTTTTTTTTTCACCCCTAAGTGAGCAGCTGCCCTGGGGAGGCTCAGGCTGCAGCCCCAGTAAGTTCTCCAGGGGTATGAGCTATAGCAAGAGCCCATAATGGGTGTAAGGGCTTCTGAGAAAAGCAGCTTTCAGGATGAGATGAGATAATGAGACAAAATTAAGCTAGAAAGCAAGAATGGTAGAGAAGTGAAATCTCTTACCTGAGTGACTACCATCTTCTTCCTCCTCCTCCACCCAGCAAAGCAGGACTGCTACAGCTCTGCCCAGCCAGAGAAGAAACCCTCCACAGGTGTCATATAGGTGCTGCAGCCCTTTCATAGCTCACCACCTCCCACCACTTAGCCCAAATTAAAGGGGCCAAACCACACTGGAGCCTGAAAGCCATCTTAGCATCAGCCCAAGGGACCACACAAGGGGAGGCTGCCAGCCCTGAGCAAGGACAAGCTCCAAGCTTTGCACAGGGCTGGAGGGGGGTGCAGGGGTGCAGCAGCTGAGGCACCCACCTGTGCTGCCTTTGCTTCACCCTGTCTAGCTGATGAGACCCACTGCTGTGGGTGCTGCAACCCCCGCTCTCAGCAGAGCCTGCAGTGGCCTCTGGGGCAGAGCTCTCCATGTCTAGAGGGAAGTCCTGCACAGATGCATAGAAAAAACCCCAACCCAACCCAAAAAGCAGGTGGTTTCCTCCTGTCCCCATCAGAGCCTCTGGCATGGGCTATGCTGGGGTGTGTTGTGTGGCTCTGCTCTCAGATGTGCATCGGGTGTTGTCTGTGTGAACACCTTACAGAAAAAGCTNACCATCTTCTTCCTCCTCCTCCACCCAGCAAAGCAGGACTGCTACAGCTCTGCCCAGCCAGAGAAGAAACCCTCCACAGGTGTCATATAGGTGCTGCAGCCCTTTCATAGCTCACCACCTCCCACCACTTAGCCCAAATTAAAGGGGCCAAACCACACTGGAGCCTGAAAGCCATCTTAGCATCAGCCCAAGGGACCACACAAGGGGAGGCTGCCAGCCCTGAGCAAGGACAAGCTCCAAGCTTTGCNGACAAGCGCCAAGCTTTGCACAGGGCTGGAGGGGGGTGCAGGGGTGCAGCAGCTGAGGCACCCACCTGTGCTGCCTTTGCTTCACCCTGTCTAGCTGATGAGACCCACTGCTGTGGGTGCTGCAACCCCAGCTCTCAGCAGAGCCTGCAGTGGCCTCTGGGGCAGAGCTCTCCATGTCTAGAGGGAAGTCCTGCACAGATGCATGGAAAAAACCCCAACCCAACCCAAAAAGCAGATGGTTTCCTCCTGTCCCCATCAGAGCCTCTGGCATGGGCTGGGTGTGTGCTCTCAGATGTGCATCGGGTGTTGTCTGTGTGAACACCTTACAGAAAAAGCTGCCACTGAAAAAAGTCTTGACTTGAAAGACTTCATTATCTCCTGATTTACCCAGTTCTTTCCTATGCCTGTAGCTTAAACCCTAAAAGCTATCAGAAAGATATACAGACATCTATATTTTCTATGTATGTATATATATATATATAAACTGTTGGAATTCACAGTTTCACAAACACAGGCCTGTTTTGAAGGTGAGCACTCCCATGGGAAAGGTGCTCTCTTTCAGCATGGCCATAACTGATCCCATGAACCTGAGGGCTCATCACTCACTGCGGTGCTGCTACCCTGGGCTGGGGGTGAGGATGCTCCACCACCCCCCCACCGTACAGGAGAAATAAAATGCTTTTAAACTTCTGAGTAGCATCCCAGTGACTTGTGCCAGGCACTCTAAGCAAGCTCGTCTGCCACCTTCTGTCCCTGGAAGAACATAACTCCCACTGAAGAGTCTTCTCCCATTTTTCTTTGGGCAGGTCTCTGGGAAGGGATCGGTCAGAGGAGTTTTTGCGGTTGGGGGGGCTGATTCCTGACCCTGCGCTGGAGCCAGGGGCTCAGCCCCAACACATACACACGGCATGCAGGAAAAGCACTTGCATTTCAGGGCTCGTTTACCAACAGAAGGAGACAGCTAAATGATGGGTGCCGTGGAAGTGCCGGGAGGCATTTCCCCCAGGTACCCATGATGCTGATGGGAGTTTCCTTCCAGAGAAAGCTCCGGCTGGTTTCGCAGTATGGCGATGCAAAATGACAGCTGCACATGGCCGTGTGGCTAAAAAACCCCGTTGCCTTTAGCCATATTGATGAATCACGATGTTTGCTTCGTGATGGACTTGCTTAACCAGGCAGGAATAGCCGCGAGGACCCAGGGAAGCTGCGCTACCTTAGTCGATGGGATGGGAGCTGCAGCCCAGAAAGCTGCTTGGCAAAGCTCTGTGACCCCTCCTGGGAAGGGAGAGGGGACAGTGGATGCAGGCACAGGAAGGTAAAAACCAGAGTGGCGTTTTTCTCTGCCCCCAGACTTGTGACTGAGAAAAATAATCAAGAACAATGACTGCTCGACAATGGTGGCAAATTGGGTTGATACTCTCACTGCTCCTCAATTAGTCTGTACAAATGCTAATTGGAATAGTTCCTTTCAGTCAGCACAAATCTCAAAACCCGAGATAGTTGTTTGTTTTTTTCTTTTTTTTTTTCTTTCCCTTTTCTGCAAGCCATCTGTCATGCTAATGTATCTTATTGCTGAGAGTTGATGCTTATTTTTTCCTTTAGCACCATTACAAAGTGAATGTTTCTCCCCAGCCCAGCCCTGGGCTCCTCCATGGATGATGATTTGTGTACAGAAAGCAGCAGCTTTTCCCCACAGTCCCAGATCTGTGTGCTGCTAAGCGCTGCGTGGGGGGTTATTAATATTAAAGGAACCAGGTGCCTTTCCGGAGCAGGGCCCTGCACAGCTCGGGATTGCTCTGAAGAGGAGTTGAAGATCAGTCTCACAATTGATGCTTCTCTTTGCTGTGGATTGATTCATTCTCATACCTATGACTGCATCTCAAGGTGCATTTAATGATTCATTCCATTTTAAACTGTAAGCAGATATTGAGGAGGTCTTCTGCTTCCTGACATAGGCTCTTTTAATAATAAAAATAATTTTAATTTGTTTTTTTTTTTGTTTTTGTTTTTTTTTCAAACTAATAATAGGAAGACTCAGGGGGGATTCTTGGTCCTGACACATCTTTGGTTTACAAGGAATGTTTTTAGCTCTCCTCCTGCCACGCTCTAGTCCTCAGTGAGCTACTGGGAGATGTGAGAGGAGGAATTCAGCTGCTCTTGTATATGATGGACATTTTCAGTCCTATCTCCCTTCCTCCAGCCTGTCAGGGCACACAGTCAGGTTGTTTCCCCTGACCTGCCTGCCCACATTTAAGCAGGAGCATCCCTCTTTCAGCTGCCCAGTGCTGCAGCCTGGCTGCTGCAAGGCAGCTTTTATTAGGGCAGTGTTTACTGAGGGGTCAACTCTGTCCACACCGGGGGCATTCAATTCTTATCAGCAAAAATCCATGTGCTATGTGTGGCTGTATCCCCGAGGTAGTTGCAGAGGTCATGCAAATCAAACTTCAGCTGCCAGAAATCACACCAAAGAGGTATGTATTGACACATCTCTTGTGCCAGAATAAAACCTGCTCCATTATTGTATGATAAAGCTCCTTTCCTGGAGCTATGGACCCAGGGAAGGGCAGGATGTTCCCCGTGGCAGGCTCGCTCCCTTTTGGGGCATCTGCCCCCATTCTGCTCTCCTGTATCCACCAGTGTAAACACTGACTATCCCCAATGCCTAAGCACAGGCAGGAGTGTTGTTCCCTTTTCTTGAATGTCATAAAAGCAGCATTTCTACAGAGCAGAAAGTCAGGGTACAGTGAAGTCTCCAGTAATCACATGTGACAGCATCTGGCAACTGGAGCCTGACACCTGCAGTCAGCATGTCATCCAGGGTTTCCTGCCAGACCCAGGACTCAGAGCCACTGATGAGTGGAAAATATGGAACAAAATCAATTATTCAGCTCCAAGATGCCCTCCACAGTGTGAGGGGCAGGAGGGCTGAGAAGGTGAACTGGATTTGGTGAGACCACACATGCAGCAGGTTCTCATGCTCACAGGAATGATTTTACCTGGGTGTTCACTGCTACAATTTTGCCTCTGTTTTCCAGAAAGTCCCTGATCTCTCTTTTCTGACAACCCTCAGCACAGGACTGGGTGCTCTCCCCCTTTCCTCCTGCTCCTCCACACTGGTTTAATTGGCTCCTTTGCTTCTGTGTTTCTTACTTCTTTTGTCTAAACCCAAACTCTTGTTTGGCTTTGTCTGCTCAAGGTGTTGTATTACCCCTCTTCTGGTACTTCTGAAGTGGCACTTTAGAGGTCCTTCCTTCTGCCATAAAGCCTTTTCATATTGTATTCCCATTCACAGCATCTGCCCTGTCTGCTAAGAATTCATAAAACTTTCAGCTTTCTCTTTTTAACCCTTCCTACCTAAGAAAATGTCAGTTGTGTAGTCAGTCCACAACGTGTATCTGTAACCTTGCACAGCTGTCGACCTGCCAGTCTCCCTCCACACCATTTGAACCTTTGAGCTGTTTCAGTTTGAGGAAGGACTCACCCTGGTACAATATCAGAGTGCTCCAAAGTCACCACAAATAGCTGGATGAAAGAAGATGAAGCTGCCAGTGCCCTTCATGGAGGAAGGATTGTTGTGGGAGTAAACGTCCACCAGACGTCAGAAAATCCACTTCGAGTCACAGGTCCCTCAGAACCAGGCTCAGGTTGGTACTTCACTGCTTGTCAAAACATTAGTTTCCCTAAGAAAGCTTTTCACATCCCTCCAGCAGCTCAGGTTTTCTGCTGATTCAGCAATGTTTAGATCAAGAGCATCTGCGAGAGGTTGTGCCGTGGCTGTGACAGCACAGCACCAATGCAGATGCACCACAAGGAGGTGATGATGGCCTTACTTCCTCCTCGGACACTGCTTGATCCCTGAGCATCACTTTTTGTTGCCAGCCAAGTGACTTTACACTTCTTTGCCTGTACTAATTGCTCCAGCCACACACTGGTGTGTCCCTGGTGTCGGATGGGTTATGCTAATTCCTGATAATACCGTGTTATAGACACAGATTTTTGTGTTGTGGGTTTCTTTTTGTTCTGTTTCAAACGTTTTTGCTCTGACAAGCTCCTGAGGGTGTATGGGAGCTGCAGCCCAGCGAGAACAGCTCTGCTCCAACAGATGTCGAAGCCCAGCACCGCCGTGACCCCACAGGAGCTTCAGTCGCTTTTCCAGAGGTCTGAGCGCCCAGAAATGAACCGTGGGGCTCAGCCGCACTGAGGAGACTTTAGAGGATCACTGGACCCCAACCAAGCAATCTGGGATGTGCTCCCAGCCTTCCCGGGCTGCTGTTTCGCCGTAGGAGCAGGAGAGGGTGCTGCGAAACAAGCGGCCGGGGCTGCGGCTGCCCGGACCCGCTGCAGGGAGCGGAGCCCCGGCCGTCCCTGAGACCCCTTTCCAGCTAAGAGACGGAGGGGTGGAGGTTAAAAAGTCTCTCTGTGACAGCGTCCCATCATCCCAGGGATGAGTCCGAGGTGGAAGCCGCTCCACACACTCATTCTGCAATAGTTTTGAGCAGAGAAAAGATTCAAGTGTTTGTCAAGGTGCATCTTAAATCTTCTGGGTTTAAGTTTTTCTGTCTCTCTCGGAGTTGGAAGGGACCTTCAATCTAGAGATCATCGAGTCCAACCCCTNTTCAGATATTGATAAACATGGATGAGATCCCCTCTTCTCCAGGCTGAACAGCCCCAGCTCACTCAGCCTTTCCTCACAGGGGAGATGCTCCAGGCCCTTCCTCATCCTTGTGGCGTTACGGTGGGCTCTTTCCAGGAGAAACAACGAACATTACAACCTGTTGTGTCTTTCCTGAAGGAGGATTGTGTGGGGATTCTCCTGTACCTGTTATTTAGTTATCAGCCCCTGCCTGGACCAAATGCAAGCACTGGAGCTGGCAGAAACATTACTTGGGGCAAGCAGAAGGGCCCCTTCAGGGTGCTGCCTGCTGATGTGCTGCTCCCCTTGTCCCAGCACCTCTCAGCTGGGCACTTGGTACCCAAGTACCCTGGTGCAGGTTACAAAGGGAGACCAAACAGTGTAAATTCCATGCTGAAAGCCAGCATAACCCAGGCAAGGAGCACAGGAGTGATGCTGACACCTTGTTTTGTCTCTGCAGCCTGGCTGCTGGTGAGGCCACGGGAAGTGAGATGTGTTGGGCTGTACCCCGACTGAGACCAGTGGTGAAGAGAGTTTCATAGCAGCTTCTGCTGTAGTTCCTTGCTCAAAACCTGTCTGGAGCAAGAAATCCTTTGTGGTGTTAGGACAGGGAGGACGTGGTGGCAGTAGTTTAGTGATGCCAGGTGCTGTCCCACAGCCCTGTCTGATACTGCAGATGGTTGAACAAGTGTTTCCCATTACCATTTGGAGCTGCTGAGCAGGGTTTAGGAGGCTTCCAGCACAGAGCTGCCAGCACAGGACTGGTCTCCTTGAGGTAGTTACAGGAGACTCATCCTGGCTACTCTTAAATATTTCAATCCTGGGGCTTCCCTCAGCCTTGTTACTGAAGGTCCCTCATGTCCCTGTCGATGAGTGCTCACAGCCAGTGCATCTCTCATGTTGGCTGTCAGGAGTGTGACCTGCCAGCAAGGCGGGCTGCAGGCTCTCTCTGCATCCATTTGGATCGTGAATATTTGATGGGATGAGTGCTGCAGCTGGGATGCCACAGAAGCCACCAGTCTTCCCATGCCTGCTTCCAAGCCTTGCTGTGTGCCCAGGACACAGTGAACAGCCCAGGAGCCTTAATGCCACCACCACTGCAGGGCTGAAACGGAGATAAGGAACTTCTTTTTAACAGTTACAAGCTTTGGATGAATTTTGTCCCATTCCAGCCTCTTGTGGCCCATCATCGACTTCATCTGCTGGACTGAAAGGACTTCTTGTGTCTGGCATCTTCTGTGCTGTGACCCATGGTCTCCTCAGCATCTCCCTGATGCTTTAAATAGTGTTTTATCTCAATTTCATTATAAGTCATGAAAAATGTTGATTGCATTACTGAGAGAGTATGAAATAGGACTGCAGGTCCTTTTTACCCTTCCACCCCTCCCACGGGCCACTCTGCTGATGGAGAGCCATTGCCCTGATGTGGGCTGTGGAGATGCCTTCTACATGTAGGAGCACTATCAGCAGAAGGAGAGATGTGTCTGCTCCTTCACACTCCTCAGGATGCATTTGGAGATGCAGAATGAAATTGCTTTAAATGAAATAGGCTGGAAGAGGTGATGATGGAGAACATCTTCCTGAGGAGGTTCCCAGAATATCACAGGTTAGAGACCAGCCAGAAGGTCACAAAGGACAGTTAGAGGGTTGTTGGCCAATTGAAATGTGTTGGACTAATGTCCTCACCTTCAAATCTCCCAGTCTGAAGGCCTCCCAGCCTGACTAGGACAGTGAAAGACAGAGGTACATATAATTTATGTGCCAATCTTTTAATTGATTTGCCTAAACAGGCTCTTACCATTCCAAGTTTTAATTGTTACTCTGAGCTAAATGAAATCTAATTTATTTTCAAGCATCTTTCCTGACATCTTATAAAAAACCCCAACCAAACAAACCCCAAAGACCCTCAAGCAAATAGAACAGGTTGACCGATCTATTTTCACAATACTTTAAATTACATTTAATCTTCCCAACCTCTTGTTCAGGAAGACAACTGGCCCTTGCCAGCTGGAAAATGGTGTTGTGCAGGGAAAAGATCATTCTACCCCCAACACAATGAGAAATAACCAACTACCTAAACCACACAGTTAAATGGCATCACCTGAAACAAGGACAGACCAGGATAAAGGGGGAAGAGTTTCTTTCCCCCCATTAATGACACACAGGTGTCTGCAGAGGAGGTGTTGGCCAGAGCCCAGGCTTGGTCTGATGCTGTGAAACCCTCCTTACACACCCCTCTTCAGGGATTTGGGGCATCACCCTCCCACCTGCCTTCTCTAACAAAGCCCAGCTGGACCTAACCCCATTTTTTTGGCTGTTATTACAAATGAAGTGCCAGAAAGATGAAGATGCAGTAAAAAGCCCCATTCTTTTAGCTCATTTTTTTCCCCCTTCTGTCTCTGTTTCTGGCTCATTTTTCTGGTGGTGCAGGTCCCTAAGACAGCCCTGACATCCCTCTTAGAGCAGTTTCTATAAGCAGCTCCAATTTCCACTGCAGTGACAACACAGGACCCTGCACTGTGGAGGGAGCATCCTGCCAAGAGGAGCTCAGTGCTAATCACCATGCAGTGAAAACAAAACATTAAACCTCCAGAAAAAAAAAACCATTATTAATTATCTGCATGCATGCTAGGGGCAGCACATTTCATCCAAAGCTCCCATGTGCCAATCAAGAATATATTGTGTGTTTTATACACAAAATGGAGACAGGCATAAAGAGCACTGTGGGTCACCCCACGGAATGATATTGCAGGGTGATCTCAACCCCATCAGAAGCAGCTCTAATTTGACCCAAACTATTGCTCTGGACCAATTGAAAATGTGGATGTTGCTGCTGAACATGCTGACACACACTTGATGTACACACCATGACTGATGGCTTCACCAGTATCCCTCAATGCCTCGACCTCTCCCCTCCTTCAAAGCGATTCCCAGCTTGCTCAAGAGCCTTTTGAGAATGATAATTTGTAACACAAGCTTGGAAAAATGCAAATATACCAGAGCTGATGGGTGCTGGGTTGGGAGGGGGGAGTGGGGGGAAGAAAAGAAAAAGCCCCCAGGAGTGTGTGGAGGTGGCAGTGTTATAATCTCAGGCTGTCATCGGTTTAACGTTATTAAACAACCTCTTAAAATAGCAGCCATAATTATTCCTATATGGAGCTCAATCTGGAGAGCTTTGAGTGCTCTCACTCCTCCCATACTTCACTCTGCTTTCCTGCTCCCACACTGGTGGCTCAGGCCCTGTGCCCCTGACTGAGGAGACACAGAGCTGCCAGGTGCAGGGCAGTGCCCCGGGGAGACCCCAAAAATCAGCCCCGCTCCAGTTCTGCTGGGCTCAGCTCTGTTGACATGAATGTGGGTTTTGTTGCATTTTTAATTGTAAAAATGTATTTACATGAATAAAATAGAGCTCAGTTGGGGATATGACCTACTTTTTTATGGAAAGATAAAACAACTGTAGGTTTTTGGGTTTATTTCTTGTACTTCAACTGTTCTAAGCCAGAGAGATGCTGCAGCAGATCAATAGGAAATCCATGGCTGCCTGGCTGCTTTTTTTCTGTAAATAATCACGTTCTGATTGAAATGACAGGGAGCTGCTACATTTCTGTGATGAAGCCTTTAACCTTCAGATCAGTAGAACAGTTTTGACAGTACATAATTTATATGGAAATAAATAATTTGACGGGGATTTTACATGTACATGTTCTGCACTGCTACAGAGACATGTTCTGCTTATATAAATTATGAATACTACTACTAAATAAAATATAATCCTATTGTCCTGGACGAATAGGGTCATTCCAAAGTTGGTTAAGCACAG
Source organism: Heliornis fulica (assembly GCA_013399135.1). Classification (NCBI taxonomy): domain Eukaryota; kingdom Metazoa; phylum Chordata; class Aves; order Gruiformes; family Heliornithidae; genus Heliornis; species Heliornis fulica. The sequence continues at coordinate 788,715 of VXBZ01003438.1, forward strand.
CAGGAGCTGGGGATGCTCTCTCAAGAAATGGACCCTGTAACTCCTGCTAAAACAAAACACAATTTGCTTTTCAAGGGTAAAGAAGAGCTTTCACTCAGGTATTTGGACTTGCCTAGTACTGAAGCAAGGCAACTTCAAAAGCAGTTTGATTTGAATGTAAGCCATTGGCTGGGCACAACACAGCCCCACCAGTACCACCAGATGCCTCATTTATCCCTCACCTAGAGCCACCTTTGATGAGCCGAGCTAGAGACAGATTAAACCAGCATTAAGGCCCACACACCACTCAGTTATGCTAAATCTAAATAGCAGAGATTTACTTATTAAATATAAAGAAATGAGCAGGATCTGACCTGCACTGACATGACAGCACACTGAGATGTAAGATGCTGCCGCTCTGTGCTCATGTGCGTGACACTTCGTGCCCCCGGCTTCAGGAACCTCCCATTTCCCCACGGAGGTGCAATCACCAAGCTCCCCTCCAGAGAAGCTGAGTGACATTTTGGTACTTATTCCAATTAGCTGTTATTAATTAAATAACACCTTTCAGCTTTCTTGTCAGACTTTTCCCCCTGAAGTTGCAGCAGGAAGCTGGTGTGTGTCAAGATGCCAGGCAGATGCGAGAACCTCAGGGTTATATTTTTGGGAACACATACCTCATTAAAGATGTTACCACTATGGGAAAAGAAGAGATTTATGGTCATGGCTCTTTACTATCTCCTCTTTCGTGCCTTCCAGCTCCTCTATCACTGAAGCCTGTTACCAGGTGCTTTTAAACATGCCCACAAAGCCAGCTCACATTCAGCTGAACGCTTCGCTCAGGCTTAATTTTGGCTCTGATGTGGATCCTGCTGGAGTCCAAGGGATTTCAACTCGTGCCTTGTTGATTAGCAACAGAGAGCTGAATCTCAGGCCTGGGGATTCATCTACACACAGATTTACTGGTGCTTGATGGTAATTTGGACTAGTTTAGGTAATACAGACTTTGCTCCAACACAAGCTGCTCAGACATGGCCCAATCGCACTGGCTCACGCAGCCCTTTGAGCAGCTCCAGCCACGTCAGGCTCCACTGAAGCAGCTGCAAACCTGAGTGGGCCCAAGTCACCAAACCCCTTCTCTGCCCCCCACTCATGTGTGGTTTTGCCTGTTAGAAAAATTAATTCACACTGCCTAACACTGGAGATTAGAAGAGGCTGCATGCCATCACAGCCAGGAGATTTATTGGGAGCTGATGACAAAAATAATGGGTTATTGGGGAATAACCTTGGATGCTGGCACTGCATATTTTCAAGGCATATTAATCACAACTTATGTGTGAATACTTCTCCTTTCAGTGGAAATGGAGAAAGGGGTGAGGCCTGGGGATTTCTGAGATGGTCTGATTAAAAATGCCAGACAGAGCCTGCAGAACACCCCGGTACAAACTGCTCAGCACTTGAAAACATCCAGTTAGAGCCAACGCATTCCTCAAATACAGCCCTTGGGATAGGAGTCTGGCAACACAGTCAAGTAGAGCTAATCTTTTGGTTGAAACACTTTCCTGTGTTGCAATTTGTTAGAATAATAACTAAAAAAAAAAATCTTTCCCCTACTAAAGACTGAATTGATCTGAAACTTAAAAGATGAAGTGGTGTGAAATCAAGAAGGAGCTTGGTATGGTGATGCTGCACACTGACCACAGCTGCTGCAGTGATGGGCACCAGGTTACAGGGCAGCAATGGTGGCAGCATCATCTCCTCTCCATCCATCCATCCCCATTTTATCTAGTTTCATTTGGGGCACTAGCCACCGTGCCTGAATGATGTGAGGCCCTTCCAGGCATCACCCACAGGGACACAGCAGGCACAGCTTATCAGTGTATGCAAAACTGCAGCACCTGTCCCTAAAAGCAGTGTGACCCAGGCACATATTTTGCAGCTGTGGGGAAGGGCCAGGCAATGGACAGTCCCACACCATCCAGAGCAACCTCTCCATTCCTTTAGAGGAGAGATACTCTGGGTAATTGCTGCAGCCAATGCCTACTCATCATAACCACTGCACCCTAAGGTCACCATAATCCAAAATCTAGGGTATATAAAACTGTACAGGAAGATGAAACAAAGAGGCAGCTCTTCCCTTTCCATAATCTACTGTATCCATGGGAACAGGTTGCAATTTTATATCTACGCAATAGTGATAGATAAGAACCGTGGTGCATGGAGGAAAGGTCAGCTGAGCACCCCATCCAGAGTGGGGCATGTGGGGCAGCTCCCACTGACCATCTGAGGTGCTGGGGACATGCTGCTCTGTAACCCTGGAGTCACAGCTTTAATATGTACAGCTGTGGTGTGGCCAGTTTGCAGGCAAAGCTAAAGAGCTGATGTGGTCCTCAGGAGAGGAGAGATGGGGGAGAAACCCTGCTTGTGTAGCTGCTGCAGGGGGAAGGAGACCTCACCAGGAGGCTCTGAAACTGGGCAAGAAAAGCGAGGAGGAAAACTCTGTTTCTTTTTCTAGTAGATGTGAATGCCAGTCTTTAGTGGTGGGGAAGAAAAAACAGTAAATAAATAAATCTCAGAGTGAAGGAGGAAGAAAATCTATCTCCAGGCTGCTTCTCATTAGTGGAGGAGAATTTACGTGGGTGAATATTTTGCCTGCTCCCACAGCATCCTCAGAACGGACACACTGGTTCTGCCCAGCTAACAAGCTACCAGCTGGGAGGAATCAGACTATTTAATGTCTTATCACACCCTGAAGAGCCCATGGGGCTAACTCCCACTTGGGAGAACGGATACACAAGGCTGACAAGTAGCATTAGTAACACAACACAAGGACTCGTGAGCAGAGCGCTGTGCACTAGATACCCCCCAGACCACACACGATGTGCCCAAGGCAGCTCCTCACCCCACCCCAGTGACATGCAGCCAAAACTCACCCTAATAAGTTACCTTTGTGTCTTGTCTGCTCAAAGGTGATGAAAGGGCACAGGTCTTCAGTCCTGTGTCCAGAGGAGGAAACAGGAAGGTTCATCTGAGGCTTCCCCAGCTGTAGAAATTTGCTCTCCCTCTCCCCACATGAACAACAGCTTTACAGCATCATCCAGAGCAGGAGTAGGACCAGGTTACCCTCAAAACATCTGCCCACACCTCACCACAGCAGCCAAAATAACCAAGCTCTGGCCCTGCAACCCTGCTGAGAGGGGGTTACTGTCTAGCAGGAGTATTTGCCTCACCTTAACTTTCCCAGTAGCTCTCCATACCCACCAGCAATCTAGGTGCAATCAGAGCAGCACTGGAGGACATTTCAGCTGTACCTATATGCAGATCTTTGTAGACAAAATAGCATTTTTTCCCCACTGTGCAAGAAAGGGCTCTGGAGCCACAAGCTGCTCCAGCAGCAACTGAGGGAAAACATGACCCAGCACACCCTTATTATTCTTGGCTACTTAATTACTGCTGATAATTGGTCTCTAATTAACCTCTTGCATCCATACCTCATGATTCAGTAAGGGTTTTCAGGACACTCCTAACTACTGGGCAATTGGAGCCTGTTCCCACCAGGGCTCCATCACACCTGGGCTGTGGGAATGATGTGGTGCAAGACAACATGCCCTGGAGATGGGAGAGGAGATGTTGACAGAGAGGCACTTTCATGTCCCAGAAGATACAGGACTCAAAATGCCTCCCTGGCCTTACAAAAAGTGGGTTTGGTTCAAAAAACAACCCCAAACACAGGATGAAGGTGGTTCCCAGGAGGTCCCCAAGAAGCTCTCAGAGTGCCCATCTTCCTGCCCATCCTCCCTGAGCTATGTGGGCTGGGGGCTCGCTCGCCTCCCACGTGCAGCTTCTTCAGTTACCACCCATCCCTTCCCAGTGCCATGAACTCCATCTGGCACCCAGCCTGCAGGGTGGATGTGTGCACCACGTGGGAGGCTGATGGCAGGGACAGAAAAAGCCTCAACCCGCTGCGGTCCTGAGCAGCACCAGGGTGTGCAGTGGGCAGCGCCCGGTTATTATTTAACCCTTAATGCCAGTAATTTGCTCTGCCATTATAGCTCACCCAGACACAGCCACACACAGTCTGACACCAATTAGTCATTCATGCAAAACAAGAGATTATTTTTTTTCTTCTAAGTGCAAACAATTTTCTGCTAAGTGTCAGATGAGCAATTACCTTCCCGTGGGGCTGGGAACAGCTTCGCTCGTCCCACTGGGCAAACTGAGCAGAGTGTGTGGTGGGAAAGAGACCAGAGGAGGTGACTGAGCCGTGTTCTTCAAGAAGTATGTGGCATATTGGAGATTAAGGGGAGGTGAAGCCATGCCAGAGGACTAGAAGAGGTGTTGAAATGATGAGTAGGTGTCCTGAAGGGGGTTGGACTAGATGACCTCTGGGAGTCCCTTCCAACTCTGATCATTCTATGATTCTATGAAGTGAAAGGGAGGACTACATTTATTTATGGAGCATTTATGGCTATGGAGAACATCAGCTGTGGGGTGATGCTTGGGGGAGAAGGACCTTGCATGGTTGCTCCAAAGCTCGCCCCACCACCTCACCCTGGCTACTCTCACATCTCTGTGTCTCAGAGGCTCTGAAGAAGGTTCTGCATGGCTGCTGAAGTGTGACACTTGCATTCAGAGCCCACAGCCATCCTTGCCAAGATCTGCTGCCATGCCAGGCACCGTTAGAGGACAGCAACACCACCCCATGGCACAACCACTGTTGCCTGTACTTCACCAAGTACCACATTTTCCTGCCCCAAACCATCATTTACTGAACCAACAACACTTATTTTGACAGATTTCTTTTGGCTGCCTGCACTAATGAAGAACTTGTGCTCACTGGGTGAACATGCAAACTCCCAGGCCCACAAATGTGGCCACATGATGACAATCTCTCCAATGAATTAAAATAATTACTTTTCTAATTCGCCCCTAGACTCTGCTAAACCTTCTGGGGCCTCGAGGAAGGCGTGAAGTATTTTTTCACATCTTCTGCTTATGTAGGCAGACATTTTAATTTATAAAATGAATAATTCTGTCTTTAATTAGTACAAAGGAAAATTCCACTTGGGGACAGGGACATCTCACGTTGCTACACAGGATTAACTACACCAAACAACTCCCCAGCGTGGAGGAGCGCAGCTGTGGGGGACAGCCCTCACGCCTCTGAGCATCAGTGATTCTGGTGATCCCAAAGGCATCCCTGCCAAGAAGGACTGAGAATATAAGGGATCCATCAAGAGGAAGATGCAGAGGCAACTGCCTCTGAGCCACCAGAAACCACTGGCTTCAAGCTCAGCAAACTGGTCTGGGCTCTGGGTAATGCATGATCATCGCTTGTGATCCCCAGAGCTTTCTTGGTGCCTAACTCACACTGAACAGCATAGAGAAACCATCAGCTTTCTCCTGGGACATCTGGGTGGTGTGAACAGATGAGGACCAGCCAGTGAGGGGGGCTGGGACTGGGTTGTGCTTTAATGCTTGAACCTTCCCAGCAGCAAACCCGTCACGTAGCACTGACGAACTGCGTGTGAAAATGAGAAAATAGATGTTTGAGAGTAATGTATAAATTAAGGGTAAATACACCTGTCTCCACAAAAAGAGGTTTTAGAACCTGGCAAAGGAGGAGTCAGTGACACCAGCTATAAACTAGATATATGTTACTCTCTTATCTGAAGGAACTGGAGAGGAAATAATCCGGCTCAAGATTTGGCTGGATATACGCCTGCAGTGACATCCCACGGGATGGACATCGGATTTGATGCAAATAGTGGTGCTGTGCCAGGACCTGGACCCCACTTTGGAGGAGTTTATAAACAATAAACAAATAATTATTAAGAAATAGTAAAGAGTAACAAAGAGGTGCAACACTCATTACACAGTATGCTACAAATGAGGTTAAAAGTCCATATATTCTATTTGTTTTAATGACAGTAAGACAAAGCAAGCTCAAACATTCCAAGAATCCCTGGAGGGTTTTGTTTTGTTTTGCAGAAAGGAAAATTTCAGAAAGGTTTAAAATAAAAAGAACATAAAAACAGTTTGGATGAAGCTTTCTCCTGTGAGGTGACAAGCTGGCCCCTCACACAGGCACACACGAGGGAGCACAGACCTTTCCTTCTGCCCTTCCTCTCCATGGCAGTGATGCTTTTCACCATGGCAGCTGTCTAAGACCAAAAATGCCAAAGCATCATAGGAAATTGAAAACTTAAAACCTCAAAATATGGTTTATACACACACAATAAAAGCAGCCAAAATACCATTCTCTTGACAAAATTAAATATAAGCCAACTACTTCGCTACGGTGGACTGGTGCCACTCATTTCAGCTACATCACTCTGCACCCATTTGGGATCTCACCTTTCACTGAAATAATTTGCACTTGTGGTCATGGTTTCCCCTAAATCCTGTGCCTAATGTTCCCTATGGGAAGGTTTTTAGGTGGTTTTCCACTCGATACAGCACTGAAATCCGCCCAGTTACTCCTCAGACCTCCAGTCTATGGGATGATGGAGGAAATGGGGGTGCCAGAACCACCCCATCAGCCTGGACACCCCAGGGCTCTAGTGCCACCAGATTAACATGGGTTATTTAAGCAACAGTTTGCAACTGGCCACAGAGAAACAACAACCCACTTGTGTCTATGCCTGCTGAGGTATAGTCGAGAGAGATGGCTATTTCCCATTGCAGCCTGCTCAAAAGTGATCTCCAGCAACGAGTGATATCCATCCATCCATACATAACAAATCAAGACAAAATTGGTATTTTCTAATGATGGCTATTTCTTGGAAATTTACACAAATCTTTTAAGCCTGCTGGTGCTTAGGCCAGTAAATCTATAGTTAAATGATACAGTCAAATGCACAAACTTTTGCAGCCTACCTAAACCCCCCAAAAAAGCCCAAAAGACAATTCTTTAGCTTTATTTTCTTTTTTTCAGCTCTTGAGTCCAGCCCTGGATTTATCCCCCAGGCAGAACTGCTGTTTGCTCAGCGGGATGAGCTGAAAGAAGAGGACTTTGGAGTGATTTCTAGTTATGCAGGGAAGAATAATAAAAAAAAAAAAACACCAAAAAACCAGGAGGAAAATATCCCAATTCTCTAAGATACATTGTTGGTTATATAACCAATCTCTGTGGTTGTATTTATGCTCCTATAAACAGAGAATTGCCCTGAAAGGGTGGCCTAAAAAAAAATAAATAAATTAAAAAAAAGGACAAACAGAGTCAGGACGAGGTGACCATCGGCTCTTGGGTGGGAGCGGGCCCGGGGGTGGTGTGGCTCAGCACGGGGACGAGGACATCTGGTCGTAGTCGGGGCACTTGAGCAGGGCCGGGTAGTTACTGTTCATCTGCAGGGACGCCTCGCTGGAGATGTCCGAAGGGCTGCGCCCCCGCGCCCACGCGTCCGGGTGCAGGAACTGCCCCGAGTAGTCGGAGCAGTTGCTCAGCCGGGGGCGGTAGAAGCCGGGGTGAGGTCGGTAGATGTCCTCGGCCGTGTATCGCTTCATGAACAGGTAAACGGACATCACCCCGGCACTCTGCAGGGGAGAGAGACACGGCCTGACGCTCGCCCGGCCAACGGCTGCCACCACCACCACCACCACACCTGAGCAAAAATATAAATTGCTTTTTTTTCACTGCTGATGATCATAGAATCATGGAATTGTTAAGG
>VXBZ01003438.1:796596-812797 GCA_013399135.1 Heliornis fulica
TTTTTTCTAATATCCAATCTAAATCTCCCTCCCTCTATTTTGAAACCATCACCCCTTGTCCTGTCACAACAGGCCCTACAGAACAGCCTCTCCCCATCTTTCTTCAGTAAAGAAGTTCTTCCTAAGATCCAACCTAAATTTTCCCTGGTGCAACTTGAGGCCATTTCCTCTAGTTCTGTCACCTGTTACTAGGGAGAAGAGACCAACCCCCACCTCACTGCAACCTCCTTGCACAAGGGCTCCTGAGGACAGTCACTTCACTGCCCTGTGCCCCAGGTCCCTGCAGTAAATAATGTGGCACAATTGCATCTCCTTCTCTGCATCCATCATGATCAAATGCCCCATCAGTGCTCCAGGCTTGAGGTCTGTCCTCACTGTATGTCTCCCACCATAATATATATTACCCATCTGCCCTCATGGTCTGCTCTTAAACCCCACCTGAGTCCTCTTTTTGCTCCCAGCCTCAATGTCCCTGCTAGAGAATGGGATACACTGGTTACAGGGATGTGACAGCTCCTGGGTACCTCTGTGAGAAGGAACGAGATGGCAGAGAAGGCGAATGACCATCCATATTTGTAATTGAAGAACGTTTCCGAGTCCTTGGTCCTGTTCAGCATCTCATCGTTAATGCTGGATATGTAGAGGACCAGCCCCACCACCAGTGACAGACCTGGGAAGAAACCAAGGAGAAGGATGGGAGGAAACGCTGCAGGGATGAAGCCACTAAGGAAGCATCTTCCTTTAAGCCCTGCCTTGAGGGTGAAAGTGTAAAACTGTGGAAGTGTGTTTGAAATAACTGGGGAAAGAGGCTGCTTTCCTGCCGAGCTCCTCTCCTTTCCCTCAAACCATTACCTGCTCCATCAAGTCCATGTGCACTGGGGAGGAGCTGGCTTCAAAGCTCAGCTGTCACAGCCATTTGTTCAACACCAGCACAACACCATGAATAAAACATTCACTTGTCTCACATAGAAACATCCCAGCTGAGTGCTTTGAAGTTTCAGACCTCTCCCACAACCACCGTGCTGTGAGAGACGTCCTGTCCCCCAGTCCCCCCACAGCTGCTCCTGTGTGGGTGGTGGGTGCTCTCCTCCACATCTCACCACTGCCACTACCTGGGTGATTTCCCACCCTGCAAAGCCTGAGCAAGCTGCAGGGCTGACCAGGAGTCCCTGCAGGTGAGGACTCCATCAAGGAGCCGGCACAGTGGGTTAGGAGAGCGCAGCAGCTACAAAAGCAGCTGTGTTCCACCCATGAGGGTCTTCAGGAGAAGAGCTGCCAAGCAAAACTCACCTGACAGGATGAAGAATATCCCCGAGACGAAGGCGAGGATGGTCCTGTGAGGCCGAATGTGACCGATGTTGCTCAGGATGAAGCCGATGAACATGAAGAAGAGGCTGACAAGAGGGAAGGGGGTGGCAGAGCGGATCATCTCTGGCAGGAGAAGAGCAAAGTGAGGACAAGTCAACTCTCTGGACACAGCATGAGAACAGGGCTTGGCTGGGTGGGATGGCTGCAGCACTGCTGCTCTCTGACCAGGTTGGGTCCTTCCTTGCTCCTGGCTAACGTGGGTGCCCCTGTGCTGCTCGCCAGCCCCTGGCAGGGCTTCCCCTCTTTGCTAATGAGCTGAGAGGTGGCACTTCTGGCTGTGGGTGCATCTGCTACTGTTTGCATTTCTGAGGGTTTCCCTGTGTAGGAAAAAGCCATGGGAACCTGCAGTTTTCTCTAGCTTCACTGCAAAACTCTTTGTTGAACATTTGTATTTAATAAATCAGAATTTTCTGCAGAATTCATCGAGAGAGCTGTGACACTCCATCCCTAATTCATCCCACTGTGTAATGTGTAAAATTGACTGCTACAGAATAAATACAGCTGTGAATTACAGAGAGGAGACTATAAAGTCAAACATTACCATAAACATCAGCACTAAATAGCCAGTGTCAGGTAATTGTACAGCTTAGAGCCTCTGTGAGCATCCTGCCATCAGACAGGGATATGCCCAGCAGCTTAGGGGATCTCCAGTAACACACACAGTGAAAAATGCAGCTCCATCCTTGCACCGACAAGGCATTAGGGACTTCTTTAGCAAGGACACAAAGAGGAATGGATGAGGGGATCCCTAGTGACCCTTGGGTGCTTTGAAGGTTACAAAGGGTAGGACCCCACCAAACTACTTACTCAGGACATTGACTGTGGATTCAGATGTCAGCTGGATGTTCATGGGCATGACGTACTCGATGGTGAAGCAGCGGCCACGCTCGTCACCTGCGCGGACACAGACCGAGTCACACGGGCAGTGTGTTCATCTCCTCATTTCAGCAGGGGACAGAGTGGCTTTGCAGTTAATTTCAATGCATGCAGAAAAACAACCCTGCTTTTTCATGCTGCTTCCACTTGGGGTGTCAGTGGTTGGGGCTGAAGACATCTCTAAACCACCACCTCTCTTGGGCAAAAGGATTCCCTTGTACACAAAACACAAAGCCTGAAGGCTTGAGGTCAAATTAGAGTTGGAAGGGAAGGTACCTTCAGGCTTTGAGGTCAAAAGGGGTGGTATCCACCCCTTACCACGCCCCTCCCCTGACTTTTTCAAAGCACCACCTGAAACTTTGTGACATTTCAGAGCGGTCACTTTGAGATTCCCTTTCCCTTGGGTTTAATTCAACTCTGTCCCTGCAGCCAAGTTGCTTCATCAAACTTGGCATGGGTGGAGGAACGGTCCAGCTGACCTGAATCTAAATGTTGCAGGGACAAAATGGAAAGTTTTGAGCTGCTGCCCAAGGCGCTGTGGCTGCGGCGCTGGGATGGAGCGGGACGGGAGGGCAGCAGGGTCTGGCATAGCAGAACCGAATTCACCCAAAGCCTGTGTGCAAAGGCACATTGATCCCTCTGAGTACTAAATCTGGGCAAGGGGTGGTGGCAAAGCCCGTGTGCAAAGGCACATTGATCCCTCTGAGTACTAAATCTGGGCATGGGGTGGTGGCATTACTCAGGTTGTACCAAAGTTTGGAAGCAAAGATGGGCACAGCCTCTAAAAATCCTGTTTTAGAATCATAGAATGATTAGAGTTGGAAGGGAAGGTCATCTAGTCCAACCCCCCTGCAAGAAGCAGGGACACCCCCAACTAGATCAGGTTGTTCAGGGCCTCATCCAACCTGGCCTTGAACGTCTCCAGGGTTGGGGCATCCACCACCTCCCTGGGCAACCTGTTCCAGAGCTCCACCACTCTTACAGTAAAGAGTAGTAAATTACTTTACAGTAAATTTTCCCCACTCTTACAGTAAAGAGTAGTAAATTACAGTAAATTTTCCCCATCCCTTTCCCACAGCACGATGCTGATGGCAGCAAACATCACCTTACAGGGGACATTCAGGGGAGGGAGGCCATACCTGCCAGAAAACAGACCCTCCAGAGCCCCGAATGCAGCGACAGTTTGATTTCCACCGACTGGTTTTGGGGCTGGATGATGCCCTCCTCCAGGTAGAGCCAGTAGTCGGTGCTCACGGAGATGCCCAGGAGACCGAGGCCGCAGACGGCGAACACGCTGCTGAGCAGGGTCAGCGCCTTCCTGCCGCACGTGCTCATTCCCAAAAGCATGGAGGGGGGGGGGGGGGGGCGAGGTGGTGGCGACGGGGACAGCTGCCGGGAGAGGGTACACGGCCATCAGCACGGAGCAGCCCGCTGCCTTTTGGGACAACAGCCGGTGCAAAGCTTTGCCCGCCGCCCTTAATTGCTTATTTAGGTCGAGCTGAAATAAGCCATTAAAACAATCACAGCGGGCACTGACAGATGGAGAGTTGGAACCAAATCCCACCCGACTGCTGCCCCACGCGGGCTCAGAGCCCGTGGATGTGCTGGGTGCCGGTGCTGGAGCAGCTCGGGGTGGCCAGGAGCAGCTCGGGGTGGCCAGGAGCAGCTCATTGGCTCCTGGTGTATTTGCAGCAGGTAAATTCCTGCTGCTCCAGCCAAACCCAGCACTTGTCTCCCCAAGGATGTAGCTGAACCGCAGCATCTGCTGTCCCCAGAGACTTATCTGAGGGCAGCAGAGAGAGCCGTGTCTCCTCAGCACAAGAGCTTGTTGATGCTCATGAGTGCTGCATTAATGGTTCAACAAGGAGACTTTGAGCTGCCAGACCAAAATTCACTCCTGAATTATTCCACCCCCCCAACATTGCCATTTTTCCTCTTCCCAGGTAGATTTACCCACTGGGGGATCTGGATCTCCAACTTGCAAAGCCCATAATACATTAAAACATGCAGAATGCTATCTCTAAATGCCTCAACAGAGAGTAGCAAAGTGCCATATCTTGCCCTATTTTGCCTTTTATTGCCCTTGCTGGATCAGAGTGTCAGTGCTGGTGTGAGCAGAACACAGAGACTGACCTGGTGCCAACCAAGCTCATGCTTCAGGGCAGTGGGGCCAGAGACCTGGGAAAACATTACACAAGGATGTGAAAAAAGTTCCCCTGTCCCCCTGTGATGGAATGAACTTCTTTGTTCTTCCTTGATTTTTTTTTGCTAATTCATGGAATTCAGGGCATGTGAAAACTAATAAAGACTGATAAAATCTCACCAGAAAGCAGAGCTCTTGGTACAGCAGAGAAAAAGTGCAATTAATGTGGGGTGAAAAAAAGCCATGGGAAGAAAAGATTAAAGGAATAAGAGCAAGAAGGAAAAGATAGGAGTGAGAGATGGTCTTTTGGGGAGAGGGAACAATGCAGATAACGCTACCAACTACTTTTATAACGGCACAATGAATCACAGGTAAGTGCCATATCATGTATATTTTCTGAGGCACATTTTGCTGTTGTTCAACACTGCAAACAATAAGGAAAAAAAAAGAAATCCATGCACACACAATAAAAGCCACCAAATTTAACCCAGTAGCAGCAGGACACACCTTCCTTGGGCTCCCTTTATGGTTGCACAAGGCTCAGTCACGCTGCGAGGAGTTTCAAGGGACGAGAAACAGAGAGAGCTGTGGGCAGAGCACAGCGCTCACCTGCCGTGTCCCACTGCCTGGGAAGGAGGGCAGAGTCCTCCCAAACCCACATCCCATTTGAAACACCTACTCCTGAGATAATGTTGGATAAGGAATAGAGCTGGGCCACGCACGTCGTACGTCTCCGCGGGTGTCAGCTTTTGAAGCCGTGCAGGAGCAGCTCCTGTTCCGTGCTCACAGCTGGTGTCTGCTGTCGTGGCACGTGTCGGTGAACGGGTTTTTTTGGAAGGGAAGTCTTGTAGATGTTGTCACTGCAGCAAAGGTGGTGGGATTTCAGGATTAAACTGGGAGATGGGGCTCCTGCCTGGGCTGAGAGATGGTGGCAGTTCGCTGGTTGGACACACGTGGCCGGGGAGCAGACCAGAGGACAGTTTTTTCTTCCACCTCTGATGTAAATATATCACTACTTGCTTCCAGTGACTCTCAGCCATGTCAAGAGTCTTCACAGCTTTCACTTTTGCACTCAAAAACCTCCAAAGATAATGTTCTGCTGTAGTTCCCCCATGATTAATATGAGCAGACGATGTTAATAGTTGTTCCTCGGTGCTGAGCCGGGCTCTCTCGGGATCCTCCGTGCCATCCCCACACAGGGACAGCCCAAACACACAGCACCGAGCTCAGCCCAGCCCTGGACTGGTCTCATGGCAAGTTTCCAAAGAGACCCATGTGAAGGAACCTTGCACTTACTGTGGAGTCCAAGTAGCTGCACTTAGCAAACAGATGCAAGGCCCAAGGCCTGTCTGCACCTCCAGCTCACTGCTCCGGGCAGCAGGAAGGGAGAAAATCAGGGAATGCCGCTGCAGGAGTTGTACATTCTTCAGCAAGAGACTTTTATTATTGCATCCTACCCTGAGTCCAAAGCAGACAAGTACATCTTGGTGGGAAGCAGATGTACTTGTACCCTCAAGCGCTGCAACAGCTCTGACAATTCTCTTCCATATGAGATTAAGGATTTGGCTCTTCCTACGTTCACACTGAGCCGGTTCCCAGAAGGTACCGACCTACGGGAAGGGGAACGCTGTCGCTTATAGACAGCCCAAGCAAATGCTCCAGCTCATGTTACTGCAAGCTTTCCACCTTTGGCTTTGCTAACAAGCCTCATTTTTAGTGCTCTTATTTAATGTTTCCCTCAGCTCGAGAGAAGGAGGATGTGTTCCCAGGAGACACACTCGCCTGCTAGGGTGCGAGGAGCGAGATGCGCAGAGGAGATGCTTGGATGTCTTTTTTTCCCCCCATGAGGAATCAGGAGGCAGCAGATGCAGAAGAAACTGGTAGCACTGGGACAGCAAAGCACATCCTACAAAGCTATCCCTGCACTTTGATAGCCTGGGGACAACCTTACTATCAAAGGAAAAGACCAACAGAGAGCTGGAGACATTAGGACATCGCTTTACCCCTTCATGGGATGGGAATACACCATTTCCCATCTCCTTCTAGATCCCTTTTGATCCAGCAATGGGATCTTGCTGTAGCAAAGCACAGACTGTCTGGCTCATCCATTCTTCTCCCTAACTCTGTCAGAGCCACATTTCTAGTTGCTGCCTCAAAATGAGCAGTGTTTACTACAGGGTGTCTCATCCCTCTTGGCATTTTGGCACCAAAATGGTAAAAGGAGCTGGAATCTATTCTTGGCTCGTGTATCATCAACAAACATCCTCCCTGCACATTTTTCGTTAATAAGGAGCCAAAAAAAAAAAAAAATCAAAGTAGGGAGTATGTGGAAGTCCAGATAAAGCCATTCAGAAGGAAATAGCTAAATATTTGCTGTGATTTGTTGTCCATCAACACCAGGCACTGGAAAATACACCCATTTGGCATCATTTATACTGGTCATTGGGGCGATGCTGCAGCGGGGAGAGGGGCTGGGCGTCAGAGCGGTGCCTCTCGATTGCCTCATTTCTTCTCTCTCTCACACTTCAATTTCCATGTAATCACAGATGCATTAGAGAGCAATCCCTGTTACTGCCTTGCTGACACATAAAACCCAGCCTGATGTGGTGGGGGACAGGATGGTGGCTCTACAAACCTCCCCCGTGGCCAGCGCCTGGAGAGTCAGCAGGGCTCCCAAGAGAAAGATTTTTCAAGGGCATGAACAGGAGCTGGCTTGATTTTCAGCAAAGATTTAGTCCCCAGCAACCTTTACCATTTGTGTTATGCTTCCTGCAGCTGAAAAGGTGGTGCTGCTTGGTTTCCAACAGCAGCTGTATTTCAAATTAAATTGCTACAGCCCCAAAGATTTCCAAGAAATAGGACCTTAAGACTGTTCTTGCTCCTTCAATCACACTGTGCCTTCTGGTAGTAGTCCAGGGAATAATAAAGGCAGTCTGCAATGTAATCTGCAGTCCTCATAATGAATTTCTTTTTGTCTTGGAGCCATAGCTTCTGATGGGAATTGCCCATGGCCCTTGCTGGGACCGACCCCTTTGGAAAATGAAATGAGTGTTGGCGCTGTTCCTAACGCAGCTCACCCAGACCTGAGTGAGTACAAGTCCTTACCTATTGGTCCATGGTCACAAAAAGAAAAGAATTATCCTGGTCCAGATTTCTGAGCCCACCCCTTTGTGACCTAATGCCAAGCACAAGCCACTGCTCTGGGATATGTGGATGGGCTGAGAAAAATACTGCTGGTCAACTACCCAGACAGGATGGGTCATATCAACAAATCATACTCTGAGTTCAGCAGACAACAACACTCCCTCCTGTCCTGGGTAAAGGCAGAAAGAGCAGGGCCAAGCCAGGCCAAGGAGGCAGCTGTTGAATTTTATGTGGCTAGAGCATCATTTCCAGTTTCCTGGCATTTTTGAGGAGGGGATGCACAGCCAAGGTTATCAGAGCAGAGAGGAGGGAAGGTTTTGTCTGAAGAGGAGTGCCGGGATCCAGGACCTGCCTTTGTGGTTGTGAAAGCCTGGTCCCTGCTGTAGCTAAGGGCAGAGGGAAATCAGAGGCTAAGCCATGGACCTGGAGTAGTGGCAGAAGCTGAGCAGGGTGTAAAGGAGAAGGAACTAATCCTGGTGGAGGGTGAGGTAGGTAAGCCACCGAGCGAGCGATCGATGTATGAGGAACATCAGGGACATGGGTAAGAGCTGGTGAATGCAGGAGAGCGTGAGCTGTGATGGAGCTGAACTGAAAGGACCAGCTCCCACTAAGCTGCAACAAGAAAATTGGGCTGGCTAAAAATAAAGGGCCTTCAAGCAGCACGGTCTCTTCCACGGGACACAGCGCAGGCCACGAACGCGGGCAAAAATAAATAGGTCAAGGAGACTGGCTCTTTCTGAACTGAACTTCTGACAGCCAGCAGTGCTTGGGCAGGCAGAACCATGCTGAGGGCTGGCTGAGGCCACTGCCACACTGGCACCCTCCTTCAGACAGCACCACGTCACCTTGGCTCCCTTATGGCCAAACAAAGAGCTTCATTTGGCCGTGAATTGCCACAATGGAGTAAAAAGGTGGTCACAGTATGTCATAGTGGTTCCCACAGAGCTTAGGGAGCACCCAAAGAGTGGGTCTTACCAGTGTCAGGAGCACGTGGTGAGATGACTTAGGGTGGTGGCCCTGCCTGTGGTGGGGTGGGGTGAACTCAATGATCCTTGAAGTCCCTTCCAACCTAGACCAGTCTGGGATGCTGTGATATGGTTCAGGAAAGGATGGGTATGGTTGGACTTGAAGACCTTAAAGGTCTTTTCCAACCTAAAGATTCTGTGACTTCAGCCTCAGCTGGGCATATGTAGCTCAGCTGAGGAGAGGAAGAGGAGGAAGTGGTGTAGGCAGTGCCTGCTGCTCCATCTGGGGACCCAGGAGAAGCAGCTCCACAAACTGTAAAACTGGGCAATTGGGAAAGATGGTTTTGGCTTTGGAATTACTGCTTGGGAAACACTGGTCCCTCCCAAGGCTTGGAAAAGATGTACTGTGGGTAGCAGAGAAACACAAGGCTGCTCTGCTTCCATAAAATAGCCAATGGCTGCTGAGAAAAGCAACATCTCCTGGGCTGGTGCATGAGAGGGAATGGCCGAAGGGGATGTGGGTTGGAATTGGTCTGGAGGGCTCCCAGGAGACCCATCCTGGGCTGCTGGCACCCCCAACCTCCCATTGTCCATGGGAAGTCAGAAATACACAGGGCAGCTTTACAGAGCTGCACTAGTGTCATATCCAGCTTGGCTTCTGCGAGAGAAATCATGTACCGCAAAACTGAAGTACAGAAATAAATCTTTCTGATGCAGGGGAGGTTCAGCCTGATATCAAGAAACGAAACAGTCATGGCAGTTTGAACAAGCAGCAGGAACTGTGGCTACCAGCAGCCATGGACTTAGGAAAGGATCAATACTGGACTTGAAAGCTTCCCCTCAGCTGCTGAGAGCGCTGCCGCACGGCCGCCCCGCACGCGGCTCTGCCGGTACGGCCAGGCAGGAACGGCAGCGGCGAATCAATGGGGTGCACTGGGCTCACAGGCTCTCCAGAGAGGGCTTGCAAAATATTAAATAAAAAGAAGGCTGATCAGGAGTTATTTAAACCTAGCTTGAGCCACAGCAATTGTAAACCTGTTAGGTTTTTTCCTGTCATCAGACACAAGAGAGACCTGAAAAATAATCAGAAGGAATGATGTGACTGCCACACACTGTTACAGTCACACTAACTGATTTTATGAGTGGGATTCTTCTCTTAAACTTGACTTTCACAATTTTTTCCTGAGAATTTCCCCTTCTCCTTAGCAGTTCCCATGCTTCATATCTTGTCTAGGTTATTTTTTTTTAAGCTTGGTCAAAAATCCTTCTGTGGCATTGTGAAGGAGATGCTGTATAGAAAGTTTTTCTGCTGAACCCACAGCCTGCCTTGCAAACCCCCAAGACTGACCCATGGCTGCTCATCCCACTCCTTCTCTACCATGGACCAGCCCTTTATCCTATGGACTGCTCTAACACTGCCCTTTTTTCCTGGGACAGGTTTGCAAGGATGGTTGCTACTGGATAACTGAGCCCAGCACCAAATACAAGGAGATGGAGCGATATTCCCAAGGGCAAAGGAACAACAACTGAGATTTACCTCCCCACCTCATCCCTGTCACCAGAGACTTTCCCCAACCGGCCTCCTCCGCTGTGCCCGCGCTTGCCGGGGCGATGGCTCCGCTCCAGCTCATTCACACTAATGGCTTTGGATGATGCCAGAGACTTTCAACAAATAAAATCATTGACCGAACAGCCCCCCCCAGTCCCGGCTCACACGCTGCTGGCACAGCCTGTGCTCATTCACATGGGCTGTCCAGACCCACAAATATCCCCCCCAACCTCTTATAAAGCACTTCCCAGCTGTGTGGCTCCTTTCTCCTTGGCATTCAAGGCTCTTACCTCTTCTAACCCCAGCTGAAGCAACGCTTTGGCAAGCGGAAAACCTGAAGATGTTGGCTGTGAAGGTGGGAACCTCAGGTTCTGGCAGATGGACTGTGAGGCAAGTGTCCCAGTGAGGAGGGTCCTTGATGGATGCTTTGGCTGCTGGGTGGCTCTGGGAGGAGCTGGGAGTGGGGTGGCTTTGGCAGCAGGCAGGAGAATGGACCTGG
Organism: Heliornis fulica; assembly: GCA_013399135.1. Taxonomy (NCBI): domain Eukaryota; kingdom Metazoa; phylum Chordata; class Aves; order Gruiformes; family Heliornithidae; genus Heliornis; species Heliornis fulica. The sequence goes on from VXBZ01003438.1 coordinate 807,141, forward strand.
ACCGAAGGAGAGGGCGCAGCCTCGGCTCTCTGCCTCCGACGGGCTCCCACGAAGGATGCACAAGGCTGGGAGACAGGGACAGGCAGATGGCTGGCACGGCTCCGCGGCCACACGGCGGCAGCTCCTGACCTGCGGGTTTGTGGGGAGTCGTTACACAAAGTGCGTTGCTCAAGGGGGAAATAGGAGCTAAAGACCTGAGCCTGCAGCACCGCCCATGCTCCCAAGCCCAGTTCTCTGGGTCTAAAATACACACATACACACATATACATATATATATATGTACACACACTCAAAAGTTCCCATCACTAACAACAGGTGAGACCTCTCCTTTGCAGAGCCCTTCCCAACACCTTCTCACCCTCCGCACACCGAAGCGGACGTGTGACACTCACCTACCTGCAGGGTGTCCAAGTGCTCTCCTCAGGGACCTGAGCCAAGCTGCTGGTTTCAGTACCCTACAGAGAGCTACAGGAGCAGGATGACAGGGGCAATATCTGGTGCTGCAGAGCAAACCAGCTGGGGACTTGGCTAGAGGCACTGCCGAGGTCTCGCCGTCGGCGTTGCCCCTTCGCCTCCGCGTGCTGCTCGCTGCAGGTTGTCATTTTTTGTTTTTTAATCCCAAAACCATGAACTCCAATGACCCAACGATCCAGTGACCCTCTTGTGGCTTCAGTGTGCTGCTTCCTTCCACTCACCTGGGCTGGTGCAGCGTGAGACAGGGAGGATCCGCAGCGGGGAGAAGGGGGAGCAGCGCAATCCCTCTGCGCGTGTGGCGGCTGGAGGGGAGCAGCTCAGCTGCCCACATCCACTTCACACCAGGGCCAAGGCTGTGTCACTCTCCTGGAACATCTTTAACAGCCGGTTCTTGCTCGCTTCTGTGTGTCATTTAAGATGGCACAAAGTCCTGCAATGGCCTCATATGTTAAAAAGAGGAGAGGAAGTGGCTTCCTTGCACAGGGACAGCTTTTCAAGGTCTCTGTGTCCCTCCAGCAGCAAGACAGGTCCTGGCACGATCAAAGACCTCAGGCACCTCTTCCATGAGATGTTTATGTTGTTTTAAACTGAAGCAGCTACGGACAAACGCAGCGTGAGCCGTGTATCACAAACACAGCACATGGAATTTCTCCAGGCTATAAACTTTTACTGCTGCAGGAGGTGTATGAAGAGCCCCAGTTACCACCTCAGGTCTCAGGAGATGGAGCTGCTCCTGCCAGGCTGCTCAGTGGAGAGGCCAACACCCATTTCCCTCTTTTTCCCCTGAATGATCAGTGTATGACAGCCTCAGCTAATTTAAGCATCGCTGGGAGGTAAAAAATAGCATCAGGATCTAATTAAAGCTCTTCCACCTCCCCCGTGTTGGTGGTGGGGAGAAACAAGCCCCAATACCTGTGTGTGGGGGCTGGGCAGCCTGATGAAGCTCTTCCCTCGCCGACGCAGCTCTTCTCACCAGCACTGGCAGCTGGAGTGTTTTTGTGAACACTTGCAGTGTGATAAATGAGAGAAAGCAAGAAATCCCCCGAGCACCCACGGGTGTCTCTGAAGGCTGCAGGCAAGGAGCACACTGGGCAGGCTGCACGTGCCAGCCACGGCCACCCAGACCTCAGTGTGATTGGGAGTGGTGAAATGAAGCAGGAGTCTTGTTAGCCAGGACAGGGCATTCCCCTTCCCCTCTCAGGGAGCCTCTGAGTGCTGAACTGATGGGGTGGAGAAAGCTGAGAAGGGCTCTGTCATCCACACCTCTAATGACCCAAATGCTGTTCATGGCTCCTCCATTACCAAACCTGGTGGTTCTTCCACCTGGCTTTGCTTAAGGAGCTTGGGACCTCTGGTGTCTGTGCACAAGCTCTCCAGGTCTGTCACTGGGCAGTGGCAAAAGTGTGGTCCTATCTCCATGTAGGAAAGGTTTTTGCTCTGTGCACCTTTCTGAGTCGAACAGTCAGGTTATGTGGTCTTGAAGTAGAGAATAAGCATTGACACATCCCTGGAGATACTTAAATTTCTACTGCTCCAGGTTTAGTAAGACTCGTTGCCAGTTCCAGGTTTAACTGCAAATGTTCCACAGATTGGATAGGAAAAGCCATTCAGGGTATATAACAGAATCCCAGACTGGTGTGGGTGGGAAGGGACCTCAGAGTCCCCAGAGCATCCCCCTGCCATGGACACAGACACACCCCACCAGCCCAGGGTGTCACAAGCTCCATCCAACCCAGCCTTGAACCCTGCCAGAGGTCCAGGGGCAGCCACAGCTCCTCTGAGCACTCTGTGCCAGGGCCTTCCCCCTCCCTGGGAAGGATTTCTGCCTCCAATCTCATCTACCTCTGCCCTGTCTGCATGAGGCAGCCTGGCACCAGGCAGTGGCAGTGTGACCCAGTAGCAGGAGCACGGTGAGGTACCAAGCCCTGTGTGGCCTCAGGAAGACATTGGCCACCTGCCCTGCTCAGCATGGGGAACAAACTCAGTCCCACTCTTCCTCCATCCTCCCCCAAGCCAGCACCCATCACCAGGTGAAACCTAGTGCAACTGTGGCTGGTCTTTACCTACACCCTTCACCAATTCACACCATCCCTTTACCCCATGATGCCCCTGCAGCACCCACCCAGCAGCACCCACCCAGCAGGACCTCTCCTGCCTCCTATAGAATGACCTGATGATTTCTTCTCCATGCAGTCTGTAAGACATTGTACACTAAGAGCTGTAAAACAACTGACACACACGATGCTGATGCTGTTTTTCTCTTTGTCCCTCCTCACTCCTCTTCAGTTGTACAGAAAAGGGCAGTTTTTGTCCCAATTCTTTCCTTTTCCAGGCTTCAGGAGATACAAGCAGCAACTCCAGCATCAGAAGGATTTCACACAACTTTCCACACCACCCAGCTGATGCAGCTCTGAGCATCCCTCTGAGAGCCACCACGGCAGCAGGAACTGGGGAAAATCTGACCTGAGGGAAGCTGAGGATGGCAGGAGAGGAAGGCAGAGCCCCAGCTTGGATCAGGTGTTTTGGCAATGCAAAGCTTTCCATTCCAGTACAAGTGATGGCATCCACCATCACTGAGATAACAGCAGGAGGTGAGAGCAGAGCAGCCACCAGTCCCACCGTGGCTTCACAGACCTGCCACAGTCCTGGGAGGGTCTCTGGGATAACAGGCTTTAAGTGGTGCTTTCAGCTGCAAGATAAGCAGGATGATTGTGGCTTGTTGTTCCATGAAAGCTGGTGAAGGATGCTCCAGGATTTCCCATCCCACCTTGTGCTGGCACCTGTGGTGTGCCCCCACATCAGTGCCTCTACCCTGGCTCTGGTACAGTCTGCAGTGTCTGCCTAGAGCATCACCTCAGGTAGAACATCCCCCAAACAGTTAAAACAAAATGTTTTAACCTGTGATGTGTCTCAGTCCTCAAAGTGCTGATCCTTACAAAGCTTTTGCTGGGACACAGCACCCAGTGAGTGACTTTGTCCTGGGAAAGGGAGGACTGGAAAACTCTTCCATCCACCTGTGTCTAAGCAATGGTTGGAATGTCCCACTGAGGCTTGATATCAAGTTTTAATGACCAAGCCAATACAGAGACTCTCCTCCCATCCACACCCAGCTTTCAGACTGCTGCAAAAGGGGATGGTTCTACCCACCACGCTCTCAGCCCTGTTGTCCCTCCTTTCCCACTGTCTGGAGAAGGTGGGAGGGGGACAGATGCCTGTCCATGACCCTGCTGCAATCCGTGCTTGGGCCATCTCTAGTGAACATGACCCACCACACCTCTCCAGGTGAGCACAGATATTCCCAGCCAGAGCTGCTGCAGAGAAAACAGACATATTTTGTGATGTTCTGGAGCCATGGAAGCCCACTTGTAGGGCTTCAAGAGTGAACGAGGTCCTACCAGGGCAGCCTCTATTCACTCCCTGCAGATGGGGACATCACCCAGCAGCACTGGACAGGCACTGAGTAGGAAGACACATTTCTGCAGGTTGTCTTCAGTCAGAGGGTGGCACGTGTGGTGCTGCTCAAATCATGCCCCTCGGTGCAGCCACGAGCACCACTCTGACACGGTTTTCACTGGTGAGCACTGATACCTCCATAACAAAGGAAAAGCTCGAAGTTCCACCTTCCAGAGGACCAGACTCATCAGTAACAGCCCATCTTCTGAGCCTGAAGATGCACCAGTACTGTCTTTTGACAAATCCCCAGTAAATATTTTCCTATAGAGGTCAGACATTTGTGGCTACACAGTGATAAAAATCAGCGTGACTGATCCTAAACTCTCCTTCCAAGGCACACCTAGAACCCAAAACCCCTTTAATTTCAGTGAGATTAAGACTCCCAGATAACTTTTGACCTACATTCCACCATCTAGTTATTTGAAAAATGCCACCTTAAAAGCAGGGCTTTAGATCTCCCCAGCTGACTTCCAAAAGGCTCCCGGCTCTCGCTCCAGCTGTTGCTCAGCCCACAGCTCGCTGGTACCACTGAAGCCTCTGGAGGCTTCTGTGTTATTTCCCTTTTGTATTTTCCATTCCCTTCCCTCTCCATAAATGAAGCTGAGGCTGCAAACGCTGCGGTATGGATGCTGCCAGGTGGGGATTCATTCAGCTCGATGAATATATTCAACAGCTACAATAATACAGCGAGGGATTGGAGAAACGAATACACAGAAGCATTTCTGTCCCCTGGATGCCATGTGGAGCAGCCACATGGCAGCCAAGGCTTGATGGCAGCGGGATGGGCGGCTGTCTGCTGCCCTTCGGTGTTTTACATGGGTTGTGATGTGACAGAGTGAAATGGTGCCCCTAAAACCCAGCAGCCTCTGAGGGACACCTGAATATGTGGCACTTGTGAAAGCTGCCTGCCTGTCTCATGAATCCAGCACCCACTGGCACAAACTCCATGGAGATTCTCCCTTTTTAGCTGAAATACCCCCTTTTTTAGACAAAATACTCCTTTTTGGCATTCCTGCTATCTTCAGTGAATGCAACACCCTTTCTGCCCTCCCCAGGGCTCACCTGCACCATGCAGGACACCAACAAGCTCCAGCGAGGGCTCTGTGGCCCCTCACCCCGCGGAGGTTCGGGGGACACAAGGGACACAGTGGGGACAGCAGTGGGGATGGCGATGCTGCAGGTCAGACCTGCTCTCTGGACACCAAGGAGGAGCCTCCTGCTGCTTCGTGCCTGGAAGGACCAACCCTGAAAGCTGCAAAAGGCACCACTCACCAGGGGCTGATGAAGTTTTACCAAACACCAAGCAATTAACCAACAGCCACACGGCGTGTCAGAAACCTTCCCCTCTGTAGTGGCTGAAATATCACGTTCCATGTTCCACCACCCCCCCCAGGATAGGAATGAGAGGAGTACAGAGAGAAGACAGGCTCCATGTCCCCATTTGCCTGTTCATATGGTAACACATGATCCATCATTTTTTTTTTTTCCTCCCTCTCTACTTGACTTAACAACCAGGTCAGGTTTTTCTCAGATCGCCTCACGCTCCCCTCTCCAAGGGGTTTACTACACCGAACCGCACCGCCAGCCCCTGACTTCCAGCAGGTTTTCCGTTCCCTGTGACAAACACCCTTCTCCCCCCCAGCTCAGCGCTCGAAAGTCACCAGGGAAGACGGGGATGCTCCCAGATGGCCTCTGTGTCTCGGATCATCTCGGCGACAGGGTCGCCCCCG
>VXBZ01003438.1:813190-927642 GCA_013399135.1 Heliornis fulica
CTTCTCCCCATTCCTCCCTCCTTTCACCCTTTCCCTTTATCCCCCACTTTCCCTTCACTCCCCCCTCTTTTTCCCGGCTCCTTCCCTTTCCCTTCTCCCATCTCTCAGCCGTTGCTGGTGACTCCAGGTCCCCACTGGCCCAGGGCAGGGAGCCAGCACTGCCCCATCCTTCTGTGCATCTCCACACATCCCCATCCCACCTGGAAAATCATGGTCACACCCCCCCCTCCCTCCCTCCCTCCAGGGTGGGGCTGGCTGGGCTGCCCAGGACACTTACCTGGGAGCTGGGGAAGGGACAGCTGGCTCTGGCCACTGGTGTCAAACAAACACTGTGTCTAAGGACACAGCAGGCCCGGGCAGGATTGGAGGGCAGCGAGCCAGCCTGCTGGAGAAAGCCAACTTGGCGGTGCCCAGACCAGGGCAGGGAGAAAGCCAAGGAGAGCAGGACACGGGGGGCAGATGCTGTGGGCTCTGGGAACCATGGCCAGAGCGAGTCCTTCAGCCAAAACACAGACAAGAAGTGGTGGAGCCAAGAACATGGATGCAGTTCCATCAGGGTGTCCGGGGATGGGACACTTCCTTGGATACAGCGGGAAGGACAAGGACAGGGTCACACACACCATGTGGGTAACTCCTGCTAGGTGAGCTGCCAGCCCTGGCAGCAGGGTCACAGGCAGCTCATGGCCACCATCACAGTGCCTGAAGCTCAGACTTGTACAACGATTTTGCAGTGAGAGCTTCTGCTCAAGGGCTTCACGTGTGCTGGGGGGGCTCCTCTGGCTGGGTCGCTGCAGCAGGACCTGGGTGGGGACAGCAGCAGTGCAGGACAGCAGGGTGGTTCTGAGGGATGTCACAGCAGGAAAACCAATAAAAGCAATTTATTAAATACAAGTCTAATGAGTTTGGTGTCTAATAAGCACCAGGTCACCGTTTCCACACAGCTTTACTCACACATTGTCCTTACTTCAACAATACTTCACCACGTCCCAGGGCTCTGGCTGAAATGTGCCGTGTCTCTGCCCACCACAGCCCCAGTTAGCAAAACAGCAATGTCCTAAATAGAATAATTTAATCTGAAGTGAGATGGGAGATGCAGAGGAGGTGTTGGTGAGGTGGCTTGTTTGAAGTCAACAGAGCCATGTGCTCTGGCTTGTTGAGCTCTGTTGTGATTGATAAAATAATAGAAGCTGATGCAGATGGAGAAGTTGTGATTTCTCCACCCAGAACAAGGTGGAGCCTAATAGAGTGAAACCCCAGTGGGATCCAGGCTGGTGGAAACCTGCCTCCCAGTAGGTCCCCAGCTGGCAGCCAGAGTGTACTGGTTGTCTTTGTGGGACTGCATCTCCTCATATGTTCTTCTGCAGAGAGTGACAGCGACACGTTATATAGTGAATTCCACATGTTTTCCTGGCCTCATTTGTCAGACCTCTAAGGAAGAACTGTCCAGTGTTGCAAAGATGCATCTTTCAGTGCATCCTTCCCTGCAGCTGGAGCTCTCACAACAGCCCCCAAAGGTATTCAGTACCTGTCAGACACCTTCCATGAAGAACTGAAGGCAGCAGATCTATCAGGGGATTGACAGCAAGGGAAGAGCAGGATTCAGTGGGCAGAATAGATTCTGCACTGGAAAAAAGGTGGTTAAAGAGGTGATGCCCTCCAGGACCCAGCCCCAGGGAGGAGGAGGAGGTTTCCCTGGATGCTAATGAGCAGGGCATTACCAATAAAGTAAAAGAGCTACAAGAGGCAGGTTAGAACTGGATGTTCATCCTGTTCTGTCAGGGTATGTTATTTTAATACAGTTATTGGGGTTTTTTTAATAATTTTCCTTTCTCTATGTTGTAAAAAACCCCACCAAAACTAACACAAAGCAGATCTTCATTTATTTTTCCTCCAGACAGGCAATCTGCTGTATTAGCTGCCTGAGCACTGTGCAGAATTGTTTGAAGACAACACAAGTGAAGGCTGCAGCACACACAGCCTGTGACATAATTAACCATTACAGTGTAAGAGCCCCCCAGCAGCCATGCATATAATCAATTAGAAACACACATTTTGGGCTCCACTCTCTTTTTTCCCCCACCCTCCCCTCTGCCTCAATGCCAGTGTACTTAGGCTAAAACACTCACATGGATTTTCCATTGCTGCTCATCTCATCCAGCAACTTCTGCCATGGCAAAGCGTGTGTGTGATGCCAGCGCTCACACCAGCAGCAGTTCCCACCCACATACTGGGGCCAGGCTGGGAGAGGCCACCAGAGATGTTGCCCCAAATCCCTGTGCAACCCCAGAAGCACAACTAAGCTTTCCTATTTATCTCATTAGAAGCTCTCCATAATTTCTCCCCCATAGCCCCTATCTCCCTGCTAATGGCAAAAGAACCTGAAGTGGAGACCTCTTCTCCTGGACAGGATCTGGTCTAGCTGTCCCAAGCAGGACAATTAGCATTTTGCATCTTCTCAGCATCCTCCAAAACCTGGGTCAGGATTTTGCCAAATCCCACCACGACTGTGTTGTGTTTTGTTTGATGCAACAGCATCAGGTGCCATCCCAGCAGTTCCAGGGGAGCATCACTTTGACCTCCCCGCTTCTCCCTACTCCCTGCTGAGCTCTCTCCACCCTGAGAGTGAGGCTCCTGCACCACAGCCAGTGTGGTGAGTGAAGCCAGGTGGGATCTTGCATATTGCAGGACCTTATTCAGCTGTGCCAGCCCCTGCAGGGTTGGAGCTTGACCCAACTAGAGCAGCTCTGCCAACCCTCGTGCTGGTGGAACAGCCTTTCATACTGTGTTCAGAATCAGTCTGGAAGCACGTAACTCCATGGACATCTGAGATGCCAACATTTAGGATGTATCCAAGGTCAAATCTTATTACTGAGGAGTGATTTAAGCCTCACTAATGGCCCAGACCAGAAGTAATTCTTCACAGCAGCTCTCCCTGGGCTGTCAGCAATGCTGCAGAGTGCTGAGAATCTGTCTCCTTTTAGCTACAAGTGTTTAATTCCTGCAGGTGACATTGCCAGGGAACCTTTCCCCGGTCTTTTCCAACAGAAGTCACCTTGAAGTCACTCCAGACACCACACAATAGAAGTTCTGGTCCTGTGAAGTTTTTAATTGCACACCAGGCTGTAAGCAGTGTTGTGGGCACAGGAAGGGACAGTCTGCACCAGCGAAACCGCCGTGTTTGCCCAAGGAAAGAGGAGAGCGAGCAGGTAGATGCCACAAACAGGCAGCAGGATGCTGAAGCTGCTGTGACTTGTGTGGGTGGTGATGGATGCTCCATGCCAGCTGCCTCAGCACTTGCTGTTTTTTGTCTGTTCGTGGGCAGCACGGCTGGGCAGAGGCATGGGGAGACCCGGGAGCCCGGCAGAGAGGCACAGCAGCCCCGGCACAGCGCCGGGGGGAACCTTCCAAGGGTTGGGAGCAACTTGCTGGAGAGATTTGTGAGATTTTTCTCTTTCTGTGGGTGTTTGCAGGACAGATTTACCACTGGGTAGCAAAACTGGCACCACCAGCCTGGGGTTGGGGTCTGCAGTTGTCACACCCACGGCTTCTGTGCCAGCAGGATGTGACCTTGGGACGTGTGTCTCCAGGTGGGTCCTGTTCCACGGCAGGAGTCTGCACATGCTTGTACAATGTCTGCTCCTTATCCCAGCAGTGATGTTATCTTTTTCTTTCAGCTTTCAAACACTGGGTGTAGGAATAGAGAACTCACAGCACTAAGGAAGACGAGCCTCTCTCCCCTCCCCAGGGAGGGTTTTCACATCCCTCTTGTGCCATGACTAAACGAGAGGAATTAAATCCCGTGGGATGTCGGAGCTGAAGCTCCTTTTGCTGTTTCTCCTGCACATTCCTCTGCCTGGAGCCGCTGCTCAGGAGGAAGCACAAGCTGAGGTGCAACATTATTTTTATCTCTGCACCCACATGCTGTGAGAAAGCTTAAAAAAACCATAACAGGACAGAGCCTTTTGCAGCCAACCTTCCCGAGGGGCTCTGACTCACGGCGTAACAAAGGTGCACGTGTGGACGGAAGTTCTACACTTTATTTAAAATAAATCACCCTCTGTCATCACATGAGTCCAAATTGAGCTAATAAAAGCTGAGGATGTGCCACTTCAGGAGTTTCATGCTGGCAGCTTGGCTGGTTGCATCCTTTAGCCCCCACAGAGACCCTGCTTGGCTTGCGTGTCCCCCACGCTGGAGGGAAGGAGGTTGGAGAGGGGGTGATGTGCCCATTTCCCACCTCATCACCGTGCCAGTGGGCACTGTTCTTCAATGAAAAAGAGCTGGAAGATTTGCTGGCCTTAATTGTGTTCCCACTATTGGGATTTTCTGTGACCCTCTGCATGAGGAGGGGAGGTACCCACAACACACCCATTCTGTGTGCGCTCGCTGGGGCTGGGACCCATCTGGGTTGCCCAGCACGGCCCTGTCAGAGCCATCCAGGCTGTTTGCAGGATGAGGGATGGCTCTGGCCACAGCCATCACATTTAAAAGGTCATGTTTTGGAAAGCAGTTTAGATGACATTAATTATTAAAGCCTCATAGCACTTGTATTAAGGGTAATAGTTTTCCGTGTGATTTATATAGCACTGAAATTCATTACCAATCTTTTAATGATGTTAGAGTCAATCAGGCAAGAGAATGCTAAATGACTTATCCCAAAAGGACCAGGAACTGATCCAATGTGTTTTGGGATGCTCTCATCTCTGGCTTGTGCTCTTTCCCCCCTTCTGCTCTTGCACTCATTGCTGGTTTTTATAACAATTTCTGATGGATTTTTCCTGAAATCACACCTGATCAGCATCTCAGACATGGTTACACTTGTAGAAGAAGCAAATGATTCCTGTTAAGTCTTTCTGGAGGTGTCACTGGAAATGTTGAAGCTTTAATGAAGTTTTACAGGGGTTGGGGCAGAGTGTTTTATATGGATTTGTCCCTGTTGTGGGTGCTGAGTTTTATTCAGTGTTCTGAATAAAACACTGAATAGTGCTGAGTAGATGAGCGAGATAAGGGGGAAAGGATCAAGTCCCCAGTGCTGAAACAAAAATAACACAGCCATGGACCAAACACCCATTAGCAACCCCAGAAACAGAGGGGTTGGTGCCCAGGCTGCCCAGGTACCTGTGCTTCCTGGAGGAAGGGTTCCTGAGAGGCCAGTCCCTGAAAACCAGTCTTTACTGGGAAACCCAGCAGCTGAACTGCCCCTACAACCATCATGATGTCCTGAGCATCCCAACTCACCAGGGTCTGGGGCAGCTTAGTAACACTCACGTGCAGCTGGAGCTCGTGCAAGCGGGATGCTGGGATGGGAGAAAACTGACCTGGGCGAGGACAAACCATCGGTCTCGTAGAAACCAGGGGCACTGCAACCCACCCCCGAGCAGCTCTGTCCCTCTGTCACTGCAGGGCAGCAGTGGGGAGTTAGTTTGCACTAAACTGAAGTAGGAAACATCATTATGTGTCCACAGCTCCTTCCCAAAATGGTTTTAATGGGAAATTTGTGGTAACCCACTCACTAGTAGTTAGAGCACGTACATCCTGTGCTCCAAAGGGGCAAAGCCAACTGCTGAAACATCCAGCCACGTGGGCCAAATGCTTGACAGGACATTAAAAGCCCCTCCACCAGCCCAGCAAACAGCCACGTTTGGGGACAGCTTCTTTAGCTCCCAGATGATGGCAAAGGGTCTGAGTCCTCTGAGGAAAGGGAAATTCATCCCCAGCGTCTGAGTCACGGGCTCCGCTGCGGCAGGGAGACGAGTGGTTTTTCTCAGCCTCAGTGGGTGAGAATAAGATTTAAAACACTTCCAAGCAAAACCCCCTTGCAGGGTTGGGTTTCTTTTCTCACCCAGGTATTGCACTTTAAATTGGCTTTGGAATTTCACCCCCTTCACCAGAGTGTGCAAGAACGTGTCCTGAGGTGGGGTGTCAGGCACTGACTCAGGCACCGGTAATGAACAGTGGCACTGGCAGCTGGTGTCTGACACAATCACCCTGGCAGCGAGTGCATCGAGTCCCTTGAGAAGGAGACAGCACTGACTCATTTCCCATGACATCTGCCTTACTTCATGCTCCTCCCTTGGGAAAAGCAAAACCAATAACAACAACAATAAAAAGCACAAAAGAAACCCTTGCAGGTGACTCGGTGGGTCCAGGCTTGCCACCAACTGTCCTTCTGGTCAGGCCATCACTTTGGGAAGGTGACAAGTGATTGATGCAGTTTGGGACAACATCCCTTGGAAGACAACCCATCCACAGGTGGCAAGAGCTCACCTGGTATGGACCCCTCATTGATTTGTCTTCACTTTACCTTGTCTCCAACCTTTACCATCACATGGTGCTTCCTTGGGGTTTCTTTGGCCAAGCAGCAGAGGTTAACTTTGCTGAAGCAGCTAGGATTATAATTACCTCATGGTAATTAATGCAGTCATCATTTTAGCTACCCTAGCAGCTCTCAGAGGAGATGGTTATATTTGCGACTCACACACCAAGTTTGTAAAGATATTCTGGGATTTCTAATTCAAATACCCAAATCTCTGAAGAGGAGTTTGGGCTGGGAGAGGGAGGATGTGCCTTCAGTTGGGGGTGGTGGCCATGAATAATTGCTGTAATTTATTGAGTTCTGAGTGCTGGAAGCGTTCCCGATGGAGATGCTCTTGTGTATGGGATGCAGCCAGCATGGAGAGATTCAGCCACTCCTGCAGAAACCTTTAACTCTTCATCTTCCCAAGGACCACCAGCCTCCTCTTAGAAAAAGTCAAACACCACCAAGCAGTTTGTATGAGTTCCCTTCCTTTCACCCATCTCACAGATTCACTGAATCACAGAACTATGGGGGTTGGAAGGGGCTCCCAGAGACCATCGAGTCCAACCCAGAGCAGGTTCCCTGGAGCAGGTCACACTCTCCATGCCCAGCAAAAGAGCAGGATCACCTGCAGCTGGTTTGATCAGAAAGCACCAGCTCCTCAGAGGGCTGCTATGGATATTCCTGACATGCTGGAGTGCTTTTCCACCCACACAGGTCTCTGCCAGGCTTTCCTTTCCCCAGGGACAAGTCTGGAGGGTGTTTGGAGACACTCATCTAATGAGCTCCATCTCACCCGAAACCCCGATGACCCCGTGAAGAGCTGACGTGCGCTGGTGGAGTTGGCAAACCACAGCCTGAGAGGGTGATGTCTGCTCCTGCTTCGCTGGGAGGGCAGCAGAGACACAAAGGGGCATTTTTTTCCCCTTAATCATCCAGGATTGAGACCATAAAGGGTTTGTTTACATTTTGGGCAGCACTTCCAGGAGGTTCAAAGGCTGCATTGTGTGTAGTGGTCGATAATGACCATGGGGCATTAGGAGCCTCAATAGGTCCAAAGATCTGCTGAGCTGGGTGCTCCCCTCACATCAGGACCAACTCCTGGGTCAAACCTGGAGGCCATAGCTGGGAATTAAAGCCCACCCAGTCCCTAAACAGCCAAGGTGATCCCACCAAGTCTCACATCAAGCTTTGAGTCAGACCCTCCAAGCTGAGGGCTCGCTCTGCTCCTGGGGGGTTTTCCCTGTGACATCCACATGTGGAGCAGCTCAGGGATGCTGAGCCCAGTGAGGGGGTATCCCAGGGACATGCTGGCTACAAGAGCAGCCTGCTCACCTCTCAGCATGACAAAATCCTCTTGCAGGTGCATCTTTCCCCATTTAAACCTCTTTTAATCTTGCTTTATTAACAGGAATTAAAAAAGGACCTGGGTTAAAATTCTGCATGTGAACAGAGAATCAAGGTCTGGATGTCGGTGAGCTCTGCAGTCGATCTCCACTGGAATCTCTGCAGCCTCTGGGGTTTGCAGAGTCAATTTTGACATGGAATTTCATAAAGGCAGAGCAAACTCTCACAGAAGTAATGATCAGTATTTTTATTCATACACACTTGCTTTGAAACTACAATTAATATTTAACAAAAGCATTTCATGCAAACGAAGATTGAAGATAGTGCGAATCAAGAAAAAAAAAGATGCTATAATTTATACACCAGTCTTGCCCACTATACTTCCAATGATTTTTATTTTTATTTTTTTAAATATTTTTTGATAAATGAATGGCCTCTCCAAATTTTCTGGTAGCATCTGGCAGATAAATGATAAGAAAATAAATAACGTTCTCCTCTTCATAAATACAAAAGTTGGGTCTTAAAATAATATTCAAAACCACAAATGAGTTCAAGGTGGGATTACTCCTCGTTTAAACAAAACTAACATTAAAATCACTTCCATGATCTTTGAAGTTTCAGGTGTGCTCTGTATCATCGTGCAGCAAAACACACGTGTCAGGAATCACACGTCTTTAGAAGAGGCAACAAGCTCCATGTTGCTGAAATTGCTTTTTTTTATTACNCTTTTTTTTTTTACATTCATTTTAATAGCACAGGAGAGAACAAATGAAAGGCTTTGAGGGGAACAAGCCATGGATCAAATTTGTATTATCACTGCCAGAAGGTTATTTTTCTGCCCCTGTTGGCAAGCACCCGAGTGTGCAAGGCCTCCTGCCTTCCAGGGGACGTGGAGCTGCTCAAAGATAAGCCCAAATGCCCACGCTCTGCTGAACAGCCATGGACACAAACATGTATTTCATATTTTTTTGCTGAATTTTGGGTTTACAGGCTCAGTGCTGCCAGACCTGGACGCTGCCCTCTTGGCCCCAGTAAAGCACCGAGCGCACCGGTTCCACTGGATGCCTCGTGAGGCCAAGATGGAGCACGAGGCTCTGGAAGGATGGAGCCATTGGCAGCGTTGCCTCTCAGGGTTCAAACAGAAGGCAAATAAATACAATTCCAACAGGAAAAAGTTTATAAAGATCAGAAACATAATTCTGCTTTCTATTAAAGTGCTCCTGTCTCCAACTCACAATTATACAATGAATGCAACATCAGTGGTAGTCTCCAGTGTGTCCCGTGGGGAGAAATGAGGTTCAGTGGAAGCAGGCTGGGGCTGGTCACCAGCACGCTGCTACTCTTCCTGCACATCACTGTTTAAAATTACTAATAGGCTGCTTAATTATTTTTCTTTTCAGTCGACTGACATCAGTGGAAGAAAAATCATTGTTTCTGGGGCGTTTTTATTTTAAATCTGAGCTATGGTGTCACACACAAGGAAAGGAAAAGCAAATGTTTATAATATGGGAATACATTTAAATATCAGTGGAATAAGCCTGTCATGGATGGACCAGCTGCATGAAGAATATCGCTTCTCCTTCAGCAGGAGTCGGTGTAAACATCACTAGAGAACAGCCATGCTGATTTTAGTTACTCACAGGGAATCTCACCCTACAAACATCAGTTCTGCCAAGAGTTCCCTTGCCAGGGAATTTTTAATTGCACATAGAAATCTCAGTAACTGGGAAGGAGGTAAGTGCAGCTGACCTACGCTATCAGCATTGCTCCCCACCGCACCCTGACTCCACTTCACACAAGCTGGACTCCAGGTTCTGTCAGAAACAGATCAGATCTGATTTCATTTCCCATCAGGTGGTTTCAGCAGGATTATTACAGTTATATAAAAAGTAGAAATACCATGGTATACCCAGCAATACCATGGGAATTGAATAAGCTGATTTAATAGCAAAAATTATAATAATACTTACACGACTCATTTCGGGTTAAAAGCATATTATAAACATTCCCCAAGAAATCCTCACACCTCCCTGAGAGGTAAGTAAGTATTATTACCCCCATTTTACAGATGAGGTAACTGAGGCAGAGAGGTTAACAACTTGCCCTGTCTCCCTACAGGTTTTCCTAGGCTGTAGTGCATGAGGACTATTCATTGTAAGGCTATTTAATTACCAGTCATTACTGGCATAGGAAATCACACATGTTTATGGAGTTAATTCTTATTTAATCCTTCAACTCAGCTATTTTGGGTCTCTTCTAAGGGTGTGGAGCCAATAAAAAAGTCCTTCACCTTGTCCACTTGTTTACTACGTGGCAGCTCAGTGCCTACAGCACGCAGAGGTAACGCGTTGCCCAGCACTGACACGTTTGCCAAGGGACAAAACCTTTGTACAGTAACATACACTGAGGTCAAAAACCCTGAAAATCACATGAAATGTTTCCAGAAGTTTCTCAGCAGGTCTGAAAGCCCACTGTAAACTCAATACTGTAAATAAGCTTTCTACTCATATCAAAGCTTTATTACTGGGTGGTTGTTATTATTTCCAGTGATTTGTTTTGCTTAGTAAGGTGGATTTTCTCCCTCCTCTAACTGCATGTGTCTCCTATGGCATGTGACTGGGATTGCATCTGTGTGCACAGACTGAGGTACCACTCTGTCCCATCCCTTGGACATATCAACTTTCTGGCTAGAAATTCCAAATTCCTCCCTCCCTTGACCTTAATAATTTTACAGGAGCCCAGCACTATTCAACTGAACTCACCCCAAAAGACAGGATGGATTTCAAAGGCCAACAGCATTTAGGTATGATGAGTTTCTTTTACAGTGAGAGCTGATCTCCAGAAAAACTTGCTTCAGTTTGTAAAAGGAAATTTAACTGTATTTCTGGAAAGAATGAAGGATCAGAAAGCTGCATTGCATTTCTCCCCTCAATTGGATTAAGGGGGAGTATTTTATTATGGGATTGTGCTCTCTCCTCCTCACATATGTGCAATCCTGGCTATGAACGCTGAGACTGGCTGGTGGGTGAAGGAGCTGTCCTGGAAACCCCCCACCCTGATGAAGTGACCTGAAGGTGCATAAAGACACCCAGAATCCTGAATAATGAAGAAATTCACCTAGGAGCCATTTCAGTCCCATTTAACCCCTGAAAACATCTTGGAAGTTTAGGTGGCAGACTGGTGCCTTCTCCATCAGGAATGGGGCTGCTCCAGAGCCCCTTGGGACCTGAACACACGTGGGATGGAAACATGGCTCCCAAAACATCTCCCCTCCAGCTTCAGAGTATTATAATTTTCAATTTCACTTCTAGAAATCTTTGGGATAACACTCAGATTACAGATGCTATTGAGCACAACTGAAAGAGAACAGTCCTGACGCCTCTCTCTCTGTTGATAGATGTTCTCTAGAAAACAAAATCTTGTGAAAAATATTATATAAATCACATCTGTGTTTTAAAAAAGGTACAAAACCACTTGCTGGATACTTCAGTTGCTATAAATTACTGGCTGATAAGGAAGCCACTTGGAGTTCTCGTCAAAGGGCTGGTCCAAGCGTCAGCGTTCACGTGCAACAGGCAGAGCAGCGAGGAGCACGACGCATGGTCAACCCCTGCTTTATCCAACCCTGTCTGGTTCCTGCAGGATCCACGTGTTCACAGACTTACAGACACCTACAGAAGACGACACGAGACGTGGCGAGCCCAGGAACTCGAGGTAACAACATTAAAGAGGAATTTCTGCTTCTACATCAGAAAAACTGGGGAGCAAATGCAAGTGCCTCAGAAACTGGTTATGAGAAGCAGCCAGAAAAGGAGCAGCCCTGTTCAGATGTTGGACCAGCTCTTCAACACCACGTTCTGGTGTGAACAGCTCCGACCATCACAGCTGTACCAGCAACACCCACCCGCAATGGGGCTTCCCTGGACAATTCCTCAGGAAAGCCAGACCTGTTTGGGAATGCTGACCCAGGGGATCTCCTGCCTGTTTCTGGCTTGGTTCAGTTCTGCCCCCATTCTCCTATTCTCACTTCCAAATCCCATGTGTGGGCATTTCTCCCAGTATTTTCCTTTTTTCCAAAGTCTCTCGTTCACTTCACATTGTTAAAACACGTGTCATGATGCCTCTCTGCAGACTGACCTACTCAAGAGCCCCTTCTCCATTCCAAAGCTGGAATTTATAATTTGTTTGATCTGTAACCTCCTACAGCATCACACTCAGGTTTTCCTAAACTACAGCAGGTGAACAACATTTGGGGAAACCCAAACAGTCAGGAGTAGTGCCCATGTCCACACGCTTTACGGTGAATACCATCAGTTTAGAAGTATATAACATACAAAGAAGAAAATAAACTCTGAGGCCTGGCTGACATTTGACACAAAATGGTTTAAAAATTTTTACTCCTCAAATGTTTTAAAAACTTTGAGTTCTGTTTATTGAGGCAACAATCTGAGTTTGGGTTAGGGGGTCAGTGCCCCTTGTTGGCAGCGTGTTTCCCCGTGCCTCAGCACGGCTCGGTTCGCTCGTTAAACGCTGCTCACCCTTACCCAGGGAGATGCTTCTTGCTTAGGGCTGGGGCTGCAAAAGGACAAAGACTGGGCACAAATCAAACCTCTGGAGTGTCACCAAGCCCACATCCTAACACCAAACAGGTGGCTCCTGAGGGCACCAGGGTGCAGCAGCACCACGCAGCTGCCGTCGCATCCAACCATGTCTCACCCAAAACCTGTCCCGCTCCGCCGCGGGTCATCCCGGTAGATCAAACCTTCCGCTCGGCTCCCGACTCGCAGGGCTGGACCTTTCTAACAGCATCTTTGGCACACATTCCATGTTTTATTGTCATAAAAGATGATTAGAAAGTAGGTTCTCCTCTCAAGTTTCCCCTTCATCCCACCCCCACCCCGACCCGTTACATGTTCTAGTATAAATTTAAGTCTTTTATGGCAAATATCTTATTTTTTTGAATATGTTTACATGCTGGAAAAATTGTAATCAGTCTGCATGCAGCAACAGAGACATCATGCTTCTGGCATTGTCATGCACATCTGACAGACAAAAAGTGCCTGTGGCTGCTAACATTAACAAGGCAGAAGGGAAAAAAAAAAAGGAGAATGCACTGACTACTATTGTACATGCTGTAACAAAACCAAAATATGCACAGAAAATATTTACTGGTATCTGAATTAATATCTTCTGGTAAGTTGTAAGAGGAAATATCAAAATTTGTTATCTAAGTAATAAGGAGAGGAGAAGATTGCATTAATTACAGTGTTCATCATTGCAAATAAAGTCTATTTCCTTCTCTGTAAGTAATAAGCAGACGTGAAATGAAAGCCTAATCGAGCCTCGTATAAAACCTGCAAGTAGCAATTATTGTTTAAAAGTAGATCTACTTTTAAGAAAAAGAGATTATACCCTAAGCCATTAACAATATCCAAAACCTAAAGTAAAAACCAAAACAATAGCAATAAAACATTTAGCTAAATCTAAATGATGTAATTCAGAACAAGAACTTTCACAAATAAAGCACAATTTTGTTTTATAAAATTTTTATAATACTCTTTATGCTTGATATGATTATGTCAGTAATATAGATCTGCTTATTATTAACCCTTATTATTAAGAGTTATTACTAAACATGCAAAATTCATTGCATGAAGCATATGTAAAACGTATTAAATTCCATTCTGTCGATAAAACGTTTTAGGTGCTGCTTCTTTCAGGCTTGATTATTCTACAGCCCCAAGTTTTCTGAATTAAAACTGATTATTTTAAGACTAAATCTGACTTGATTTTTATGAGTTACTCCAAAGAAATCAGGAAGTCACTTGGGGCTGCAGTTGTTAATTTAGTATGCATAATGCTTTCTTGGATTTACTGCCCTATACTGCAGACTATAAATAAACACATGTAAAGAGGATTTAAGGGACTGCAGTTTTGTTTTACATTCCAGGTTAACAAATTCCATAGTAAAATCTTGGTTTTAGAACCAGTTAACAGTAAACTTGACGAGTGGTGTAAATTAAATTAACTGAACAAACAATGGCACCCTGGATCACAGAATAATCTCATGGAGATTAAAATTCACAAAAATATTATTAAAATTATTACTATTATTATTAAAGACAAAATTTCACCCTTGAGTTTATCACATGCTACTTAGCAAAGATCCTAGAGATCTGGCCACCGCTGAAGTGTGTTTCGACTTGGTGTCGCGCGCAGGACCGGTTCATGAAGCCTCGGGGTTTAGTTTGATTTGATGCCTCCCCCACCCTTTACCCCTCCCCCCTGACTTGTTTTTGAAACAATTACTTCCAACACAGTTTCTGCAATGCCTCTCCTCCCCAGTGCCACCGCTGTTTCAGTCTCTGGTGGTGCTCATCTCCCCGAAGTCACCGGGAGGAGCAGGGGTGGAGAGCTCCCACCTCCCAGCGTCCGCACCGAAGGACTGTGTATTCAACATGGGTTTGGTTTTCCTTTTTGTTTTGTTTTTTTCCAGACTGCTTGTTAGATTATTTCTAACACAGCACTGTGGGAAAGGGAGCAAAAGGGCAGTGGGAAGTTACAAAAATATATAACGTACCAAAAAATGGGTAAGTTGAGACAAGTTGGTGGTGACTTCTAGAAGAATAAGCGGGCACCGTACACTGATTTATCTTCCATTAAGACAACATCGCTGTTGCAAAGCCAAAATCCTGACTAAGTGGCCTTTCCCCCACCTCACACTGTCTAACCCTACAATTTCCAGGCCCAAATGGAATCAAGAAGGCAAAAGCCTAAAAATTGTAGGGTTACGGAGCATTCCCCACCGCGGGGTTTGTTCCGTTTCCGCTGTTTCACGCTACATTTTGTAGAAGGGGATGTACAAACTGGGGGTTGACGTAAGAGAACCCTTCAAAATCTGTTTGGTCTATGTTGGCAATGACCAGCTGATCTGGGGGTGTTAACACCGGCTGTCCTCGGGTAAAGAACTTATCGAAGTTTTCGGCACCTTTGCCACACTGCAAGAAAAAAAAACAAAATGGGAAAGGGTTAAAAAAATCAGCAATAAATTGGAAGTTCCAGCTTTTTAACAGATTTTTTAGGATATATGCAAGATTTTGCCTCATTTCTTAGGAGTAGTTAAATCTCTTCAGGTTCTCTTCAGGTGTTTTAACAGAAAAACCCCAGATAGAGAGGTTTTAATAGAATTCTGATGAAAAAGAGAGTCAGGATGAGGTGACAAAGCAAAGAGGCTTCAACATTCTGAATTACTGGGAGAAGAGAGGAAAAATAAAATATTATTATGGACATGTGTTGGCAACTTTTATCTGTCAAATCATTTCATTCTTCTTCAAACCTTTACGACGCAAAATTAAACTTTGGTGTTAGTCTCTGTTTCCTTTATGATCTGCAGAAAGCTTAATGTAATTTATTCATACCCTTCAATTCTTTGTTGTACAGCCTATAAGCTCTTGTCAATTCATAAAAGACAGCACAGAGCTCCTGGGGACTGCAGGAGGGATCAGGGCAGGGAGTGAGTGCATCCTGGGAATGGGTCCCCATTATAAGATGTGCTACCACAGGTTTCCTCCTTCGTTTATTTTTTTGTCTGAGAGGAGAGGTGCATCTCACAAAGCCCAGTTGAGGAGGGGGTTATATTTAGCTCCATGCTGAATACAGCTCATTCAGAACAGAAAACAAAAGAAATCAGGTTTGTGAAAGGATAGTTTTGAGGAGCACTGAAATCACTTGAAAGGCAGGGAACTATGATTAGAGGCAAGTTATAAAGGATGAAGGTGGGACCAGAACAAAATTAGTTTGGGTGCAAGAAAAAAAAAAGGCATCTTTGAGGAAAAGTAGGCACTGAATATTGTGGAGGGGTCTAAAGGAACCTGGAAAATCTGCTTCTCTCCCAACTCTGCTGTAACAGATCCTCAAAGAGTGGTTGTGTGATAAAGGCACTGGATGTTTACTCCTGTTGTCCCTGGCCCTTTCCTCTCTATCCATCCCTGCAGGACAGCTGCGCTATGACACATCTTAGTAGTGACTTTGCAGTGACATGTAATGACATATGGATTTAGAGGACAATGTTACAGTGTTGTCTTCAGGCTTAGAGGATAGCTTGGAAAGGGCAGAAGACAGCTTGTCCAACAGACCAGCGTTAAACATTGGGTTTTTTCAACTAAAGCACCATGAATGAAGCCGAGCACTTGTAGAGGAACCAGCTGGAGAGGGGCTGATTAAGGGAGTTGGAGGTTGAGGTGTTTGGCTATCTTGAGAACAGCTTGGTCATGGTTTCCAGCCTTGCAAAGCACCTGGACTGGGTCATGCCATTGGTCTGAGCAGCAAAGAACTTCTGGTGCCTCGGGCACAAGCTGGTTTATATTTCAGATGAAACCCGCATGCTCAGGAACTGGACCGCGGCGCGCGCTGAGGGACACTCGTTCAGTTGTGGAAGAGCACAAGCAGAGGGTCACCTCAACAGGTTAAAGGCTAATGGTAGTCTGCTTTTATCACCTGGGGTTCTGCACTCACCAGATACCCTGGTGCCCTCTGAAGCCAATGTGTTTTGGTACAGAATCTCTGGAGAACAAGAATGGACAGAGCAGAACTTTGACATGGGGAAAACTCTCCATCATTGGCAGTAAAGTTGATGTATCATAGAATCCCTTGGGTTGGAAGAGACCTTTGAGCTCATTGAGTCCAACCCCAGCCTGACCCTGCCTAGGCCACCTCTAGACCATGTCCTTCAGCACCTCATCTCTTGGCCTTTTCAATCCCTCCAGGGATGGGGACTCCACCACTGCCCTGAGCAGCCTGTTCCAACACCTGACAACCCTTTCAGTAGAGAAATCTGTATCCCCAAATTAAAAGTCAGATTTATTTAGAGGAAGTACAGTCAGCTCAGAGCAGCAGCAGAAGGACTTTTTATACAGGGCAGACTGTTTGCTAAAAAGATGTTCTACAGATAAACACCATTCTTCCACAGCATTATGTTCTGTCTGTTTTATTTTCTTATTTCTGCTCCACACCCCCATCCCCTCCTGGAAGTGGAAGGTATTAAAAAAAGCTGTATATTGAAACCTAAGTCCCTGGCTCTATTAAGCCTCTCAATAATGCATATATTAATACAGGCTGAGAAATAACTTAGATGAAATTTGTATATTTTTGGGTGAAAATATAATTGTTTATCAATAAATTTGCATCTTCAATTTCCTATTTGTTTTCATATTAGAGAGCAGCATTGCTTTCATGAGTATCAATGCAGTAGTAAAGCACAAGTGAAAATACAGGACTTCTGGACCACCTAAATTTACAATGATGAGTAAAATATCCTTTTGGCAAATAATCAGTCCCTGCCTATAGCCTGTGAAATGTCAGTCTGGAAGGGAACACGTTATTTAAACTGACCAACTGCTGATCCAAAATCTGTGGCTCCATGCTGGATGAGAACAATGCTTGTGTGCAAAAGCAGCAGGGTTATCCTTGCAGCATCACACTTCCTAGAGAAGACATACCTAGAAAGACTTTCTGAGAAAAACCCACCTCAAACAAAGCCTAAATACTCTGTGTTTTCAAACAGACCATGGGTTGGGTGTTCTTTTTTTTTAGAATCCACATAAATAGAATCAGTGATCACAATAGGTGAGTTATACATAGAGTATATAAATATCACACATGGTGTCCCTGCTTCTTGCAGGGGGGTTGGACTAGATGACCTCTGGGAGTCCCTTCCAACTCTAGCCATTCTATGATTCTATGGATTTTAAATTATTTTCCTCTGGGAATGTTAGGCTCCATGTGAATACACCTTGGTGTATTTTAATAACAGCCTGTATAAACAAAACACAATGACCATGGAGATAGAGCACAGCTGCTCTACAGAGGAGCCAGGATCTGTCATGAAATGTTCTGTGATGGGACCAGACCACACTTCCAGCTTGCAGTACCTTCATGCTAGTCCTACTTTTAACTTCTAGGAGAGTCTAAGCACAGTCCCTGAGCTAATAAAACTTATGGATATGAAGGTAGATTTGCTTTATGATCAGCTTTAAATTTGACTCAAGAAGATACCACATGGTAAATAAATCACTGTACAGAGCAGTGATCCTATACCTGCTGTGCTACAGCCAGCCAAGGGCCTTGGTTGAAGCAAAAAAGTGTTAGAAAAGAAAGAATCGGTGTTAGGGCATCACAATTTACAGCTGCTCGTGTTCTTGTCGTGCAAACACTTTTCTTTGCCTCTCAATAAAGCTCAGTGCACGCTGAGGAACTTCTGGATCAACAAGTACAGCTCTTGAAATTCTATTATGCAAGCAAGTTGTCCCAGTAAGGGTATCTTTCACTTGTCTGGATCTCCACTATATTCCTACAGATACGTGTGTGCAAACCGGTAACAAACCTTGAAAATAAACCTTGGATTGTTCTTGTAAATTCAGCAGATGGAGAACACAAACTCCAGGATGGGGAATACATCCCCCTTTGCTGTGTAGCCCACTGTGGATGAAAGTTACCCCAGTAATTCAGGTACCTTTAACCACTGACTTCAGATGCTGTTCAGAGGACACAGTTGGGAGCTGCATTTATCACCGGCCTCCGGTAGCTGATGTGATTTTCCCAGTTTCAAGCTCTCATGGGGTACATGATTCCAGTCAGGACTCAAACCATCCAGGGACTTTTTCCCAAGGAACTAAGTGCACCAGGTTATGGTACAGGGTGCCAAAACATGAGCAGATTTATGATTCTGCCATAATCAAGTTGCCTTATTTTAGAAGTGTCCCAGATTTTCAGGGCTGTCAAGCCAGCATTAATCTCACCCCACGGGAAGACACAACCGCCGACACATTTAGCGAGGGAAGTACTTGGCATCTCACTCACCACTTTAGGTTTGAAAGGTGGCTGAATCTCTCTGTTTTCCAGTTTTTCCCAGTCAATTCTCCTGAAGAAAGCATGTTCCCTGATGTCTCTTTCACCTTCAAGGCCACAGCCGAGGCGTTTTGCGGGATGTTTAGTCATTAGCTGTTAGGAAGAAAGCACCAAATGTTTAAATTTAATGCTGGAATGAAAGTGCAACAGATGTTCCCCAGATTGTGATGCTCTTGCTTCTCTCCTGAAGATGCAAGTGACTAATAAAATTGTTCTGAAGAGCTAAATTCATTTTTGGAAGATTAGTTTTCTTGTTTGATTACTGGAGACAGCACATCTGCAGCAATGGCAAGGGCTGCACTCGGGAGCCTTTTCCCATTTGGCAGAAGTTGCTGCTGGAGGTGTGGGCAGGCAGTACCTGGGGACATGCTGGCATCCTATTAGATCACAACTCACTAAAAATTTCACCTTTGGACTTTCAGTTGTATAAATCTTCATAATAGCTTCTGCCCAACCTCAACAATCAATTAGACTTAATAAATTCCTATATACTAAAGCTGTATGAAGTACAACCTCCCTCCCTTTCATTTTTCTAGGCTTGTTTGAGACATCCTATTACAGAGGCTATTTTTTGGCACCTAGGTGACAATATCTAATCTGTGTTTCCTCCCTTGCATCCTTAATGAGATCTTGGTCAATACTTCACCCAGTTGCACAGATTAAGCAGACTTGGGATAAAAACCAAACCCAAGCCCACCAGCATTGCATGCTTGGAAACAGTAAAACACTTCTAATTAATGAGCTCCTTAAAGACTTTTCAGTTGATATGTACATTAGGAATTGAGGAATGTAGCTGTCAACTCTCAGTTCCAGTATTGTGGGGAGTTTTTAAAGCTCTTTTACAAATTATGTATGATTAATATACTGCTGAGTGATACTTCAACACATTTTTTTTTGAAACCTCAGCTGTTTCGCTTTAGTCTCCCTCCAAATGTTGAGTTGATCCCATTCCAATTCCGAACCTAAAATAAAAGCGACTCTAAGCAGACTTTGGAAAGTTGGCTGTGCACTGGGCTAGGAATCACATCCTGCTTCAAGCTGAACAGCAACTTCCCTGTTTTTTATTACCTTTTCTAAAAGCCCCTTGCTTTAAGGGCAGGTGATAGAGGGAAATGTGCATAATGCTTTTAGTGGTTTTAATTCTGCTCTTAAGTTGCTGCCCCTACTAAACCCAACAAACTCTGAATTGATGGAACAAATGTCAAGCAGACAATGCAATTTCAGGAGCACAGTGGGCATGTTCATCTTGCCCCACAGCACACAGTCCTGGGATTGCTGAGCTCCTGCTGCCCTGAAGGTTCAGAAGCTTTCTCACATTGATTTCTCATCTCAGGGATAATGCTCGCCAAAATTTGGGATTAATTTGTTAAATACAGATGATGAATGTGTTAGGATCACAGAGACTTGACCTTAAGCAATGGAATTCCAGCTTTCTGATCTCCCTTTGCATAAGCATCTAGCAGAACAGCAACAAGCAAGAGAGCTGAAATCATGGTAATTAGATCAAGTTCAAACTGTGCTGTTTGAATATATGATTTTCATGACAAGGCATCAGTCTGCATGTACTTTACAAAAATATACCATGTTTTGGTTTTGCTGGCCAGCATATCTACACTGGGATAGACTCCAAAATCAGAAAGGTCTTTCCTTCTACCTTCTTGTTTGAAACAGCTTTTTTTTTTCTTGATGATATTTCCTTAAGGGATTAATATCTGGCTCATGTACAATACATCATAAATGGTTGCAAAGGAAAGGAGGAAAGCAAATTAACTGATACTAAGTGCAGTGATATTTTATCAGTGTAAAAAAAAACATCAAATAACACTTTATAGACAGTGTTTTGGAAAAGCCTCAGACTGACAGTACTCTAGAGAATCACACAGAGTCAAAGGAAAGTCAAATGAATTCTTTTTCTTCCTGAGCTAATCCTCTGGAGTCAAATCTATTCTTTTCCTCAAGACAAAAAGTAAATTAACTTAGAATCTATGATAAATTTTATGCCACACATGTTACCACCAGGTCAGGATTTCCCCTGTTTCCTTGCATTTACCCTACAGATTTTCACATAAGCTCATCTTTACTGACATTTAATAATTATCCTTGTTAACTAATTTGCACTGCTGCGCTCATTAGGCATGGCGGGCCAATGACTCGCTGGGGTACCTGGTACCCATCCAAGCTGAGAAACTTCCTCAGCCTACAAAATCAGGGCTGTGCTGCTGAGGGCTGAGGTGGTGGGTGGAGATGCTTCACACCATCGTCCTGTTCATAAATTCTGCTCTGCACTTGGCAGCTACCGATTCTGACATTTGTTCTTGCCACAAACCAAGCAGGCATAGCGGGAAGAGCTGAGTACTTCTCGGTGACACCAAGCAACGAGGACTTCATGACAATATAGCTTAGCACAGCCTGACAGAAGTTGTGCTGAAAAACACCACAGTGCTGTCTCAAAGCCAGACAAATTTAGTTATTCACAAGGATTTCCAAAAAGGAACTTAATGATAAGGAAGCATCAATCTCACCCCCTTGCAGATGGAGACAGCTTCTTTGGACAGTGATTTTGGATAGGAAACATTATGCTCCATTATGGACTGGAAAAGTTCATCTTCATCTTCTCCATCAAATGGAGGCTGTTGAAAATAAATCACAGTGAGTTACTTATTGGATATGGGGCTTTTTAAAATTATCCACTTGCTATGAAATGGCATGGCAATTCTGTGGCCTCACTGGATTGGGTCAAAGGTGCATCTAGCCCAACAACCTGTCTCCAATCAACCATAGATGCCCACAGAGATCAGTTTACAGCGGTGATCCTTGCCTAGGAATATGATCTGAACTCCCAGGCACCTGCAGCTTGGGATCTTCTCATCCAGAAGTTCAGTGTTTACCAATCTCAGGTAGAAATCAAGGAGAAAAGTTAATTTTTGCACCCAGCATGGAAGCCTGGTTAATGAAGCGTGTGCAGGATTATCTTCATGATCATCTTTAATCAGCTTTTAAAGCTACTGCCCACCAGACAGCCAAAATACACAAAGGGAAAAGTTTGGAGACTGCAACTTTCAATTACCTTCTGTTAAGGTATTCCCATTTCTCACTTAATTGCAGTTAAAATCCAGTTGGTTTTAGAAGATATGGCTGTAGAGTCTGCTTCTGTGAAGGGGAGACTGTATCACAAGCAAGGGCTGTATTTTATTTTGAAATGCAGGTGATGATAGAAGTGCCTGGGGGTGAGTCCCCAAGAACCCGGCATTGGCAGGGCTCACCTTGAGGTAACTCATTTTCTCAACAACATTCAGATGCCTAATATTTGCAAGGCAGACTGCAAATGTTAACAGCTGAAATTGCCACACTTTAAAAACTTCTCAAATGCTGTCTGGAATTTATTAGAGAAACTATTAAAAGCATTTGTTAAAAATATATTTTTTAAGCTTAAGAAATGCAACGCCTTTAGCTAACCCTCACTGAAAGCCAATTGCACAAATCTTTTTCAGCTCAGGACCAATAGGACTCCTTAAAGTTGGTAGTTATCTGCCATTTGCTGCAGTACAGTGTTGCTTTTCTACTTGAGTGACTCAGAGAGCAATATCTCATTAACTGTGCAGAGTGAGGGGTCTGTAATTGAGCGTACTTCAAGCGGTGAGACCCATGCTTTACCCCCAGGATGTACAACACAAAACCTGTATCCTCGTGCCTTAACTGCAATGCAGAGCATATACATGCTTTTATTATGTCTCCCTGTGGTTTCAAACTACTACATGATTTTTCTTCCATCTGACATGCATTTTTCACCTCAAGTGTCTCCCATTCAGTTTTGAAGCTGGCTATTTATAACGTTATTACAGTGCAAAGAAGCCATATTCAAAGGCAGAGCTTGATTATGCGGGTGCAATATAAAGAGCTTACAGCCTAAATACATTCTCAGTCGAGTCAGTCAGGACTATAAGGAGATAACATCAGTATGAAAAGCCCCAAGCTCATCACCCAAGGGGCTAAGTCTTTAGGGACCCCTGAAACACAGCAGCTTTGGGAGAGAGAGGAGGAGGTCACAGCAAACAGAGGGTAACTCTTACCTGGCCAGCCAACATCTCATAGAGCTTTGGGAGAGAGAGGAGGAGGTCACAGCAAACAGAGGGTAACTCTTACCTGGCCAGCCAACATCTCATAGAGCAGCACTCCGTACGCCCACCAGTCCACAGACTTCCCGTATGGCTGGTAAGCAATAATCTGTATAATCACAAAACAACCCAAGAACAGTGACAGTCTTGAGACATACTAAATAATGACATGCAGAGATGAACATATTTCCTTGAAAAAAAACAGGAAAGCCAATCCTGTAATCCTCACTCCAGCTAATCACTGGTTTCAGTGGGAGCTGGATTGTTATTTGAAAATGTTCCTCTAAACCCACCCACGTCTTTTGGCACTCCAGTATGCTGGGAAATGAGGCTCTTAGGAGCCCTTGGGATGTGCATTTGGGTGCAAAGGAGGAAGTGCAGCAGCACGTTGCAGGAGACAAGGCAAAAAGACCTCATTCATCCATTTATGCCAAAGCTTGAAACCATGAGACTCATTTAATGTACAGATTATTAATAATTAAGCCTTTGATTTCTTTTCAATTTTTATATTTCTATCCTGCTGTAAAAGGAATAAAAATTTAAGAAACGAGCAAAGCACTGAAAAGCTTGGTTACATTTTCCCAGGTTGTGTGATGAAGTTACTCCAAGCATGAAGCTAGATACCAGCTACACCACGAAGAAAGGAGTTTCTGCTGTTCAGCCTAATGGAAATGTCAAGTATTCTGCATCCTCTGGGTTCACATCTGACTCATGCAGAAGCACAAACTGAGTTCTGACACAACGAAAGGCTGCAAGAGCCAACAGCACGCAGGGCCCCTCGTGCATCGTTTTCTTTAATCGAGGCCTCTTTCAGAGATCAGTGTTAATTTATTTAAGAGATGCCTTTGGGCATGCTGTAGAGGAGTTTTGAGGTGCAGGTGTTCCCTCAGATCTCCATCTCAGTAACTGTGAGGGGACACTGTGAATCATGAAGGGATGCAGGACATGCTGGCCACAGTCCATGGGCACTGGGGAAGGCAGCATGAGAGCCTCCAACCCCAATGTACCCCAGACAAAGCTGAGACCTGGGGCAGTTGTTATTCCAAACAGACTTGCATTGACTTTCCTGTTTGAATTTTTATCCTTTGTGAAACAAATCGCTATGACAAGTACATGTCACACTGTCCTAGATTTTTCAGTTGTCTGAAAGAGAATTTGAACTGGTAAATTTTGTAGTTTCTCAGGAAAACAGTGAGTCACCAGTTCGATAAAGCAGGACTGCCTGGCTACTAAGTAAAATTATAGGCTCTATGTGAATATATGTTTTCTGCTGGGATACCAGCAACACATGAATTAAAAAATACTGCAGTGTTTCTAAAGGTAAGTATTTAAAAGTCAATCACACTTTGAAATCTATTACACAACCAGAGGTAATAACAAGATACTCATCTGGAAGTCCCTGTGCAAAGGCAATATTTATTAGTTGAATTTTAGCAGCAATATGGGTTTAAAAATATGTATTTGGGAATATTAAAATATTTCACTTCATATTCTAGAAGTTGGAATTCTTGGTTACTTTCCCTTTAATTTCTATCACCAGCAAGTTCCCAATGGTCCACTGGAATCAATGTTGCTTCTTTAAAGTCCAAAGACATTCAAAATTGTATCCAGAAAAAATACTGTCCTTTACACACAGAAAATGATAAAACACTTCATTCTCAACCCTTCTCTGAAAATCTCTCCTTGTCTTGTGGAAAAGAGCATTTTATCAGGAAAAAAAAAAAGAATTCTTTTTCAGAAAGTCATTAATTTATAAGGGCAGAACACTTTGTATGATAATGTGCTCCCTCTAAGTGGCTTTGGTAGGAACAGCATATTTCAATTAGCAAATGAGAAAAAGATGGATCCATGGCACTGAGAAAGAAAATGCTGCTACACTGCCATGGTCCTCACGTCATCAGCCAGGTCTGTCCTGACAGAGGCCAGTCTACCTCTGCTCCTCCTGTGAAAGTGTGTGATGGGATTACTGAGGAGAGGAAATCTTTTAAATATGGCAATGTAACATGATAAAATGAAAGATGTAGCAAAGCACAGACTCAATGATGCTGTTTGTTTATCCAACAAGAGGTGAGTCAAGACCGGGTTGCCTTCTAAGTGCCATTCTCATCAGCAAACGTAATCTGCCCCAATTACATCTGTGGTTGTGGAAAAAATATCACAGAATCATCAAGAGAGACAATTAGCATGAAAAAGCTCCTACATTTAACCTAACATATGGTCAGAGTCACTAACATTTTGTCCTATGTCATTGGCTGAAATATTTATTTGATGCCACACATTGAAAGTAGCAGAAGCACCTGATAAGCTGACCAGTGCTGCCTCCGAGCTGGCTCCCACCTCCCTGGCCTGAATGGGTGGGATTTGAGGAATAAATATGGATGTCACATTCCAAAGGGACTGGAAAGGTCCCACTGCAGAAAAGTCCCACTGTAAATACAATGAAAACATTTTTTTCTTTGATCCTATGGCGATGTAGGAAAAGGTGGCACCATCACTACCGGTCTGCTGCTGTACAACAGAAGGGTTTTTTCCCTTTCAATCCTAATTAAATGCACTCAATGTGAATCACCTGCTTAATCCTGGTAAGATCATGGCTGAGTGAAATGCAGAGCAGCAATCTGCCACAGTCACTCACCAACCTGCGTGCCGCACACAGAAGCCAGCGGTTATACTCATAACACTGGGAGCTACTCAAAGAGCTAATTGGAAAATGTAAGTGAGAGGAAAGGATGCTCACTTTGAGGAAGGAATTACGTGTGGGAGGGAGCAGAGGAGATTTCAATATACAGTCAAACATGCACTGGGACAAAGTCAGTGAGTTCTAAATGTTGCCTTTTCAGTAGTTCCCTCCTCCTCCCCCAGAAATCACCAGGGATTGCCTACCCGCGGCCGCACTCAGAGCCACCACTGCCTGCTGTTGGGCAGCTGCCAAAAGAAACCTCTCTGCTTGTATGAGTTTTGATGTCTTTTTGAATAAGGGGTATATTAACATAACCTCTTGTCTCAGCACAGTGTGCAGAACAGACCCACAGAGCAGAGAGTGAGACTATATGCCCAGAAATGAAGCCCTGTACCCTCTCCAGCTATGATCTCTGCTTTCGACTGGCCAGGGAGGAGTGGAAGGTTGACAGGGCTCTTCCCTTTCCCTCTTTTCCCTTTTCCCTTTTCCTNCTTCCCATTATTAATTTAAACACCACCTTTTTGCACCTCCTTTCACATTTCAAATGTCCCACTTTCCCCACCTATTCCCATATTTGAAGAGCTCTGCCTTTTCAGGTTCTGTGGAATTGAGAGCTCAGGAAGACTTTTTTCCCTTCCTTTTATTTCTGCCTCCCCCTCCCTTTTTCCTCCAAGGCAGGCACACAGTGAAGAGCAGGACACTGAGATTAATACCAGCAATTTTTTGGAATGTTTAGATCATTGCAGCTTGCAGCTGGCAGCCAGTTGGGATGAAAAAATTATATCCCAAAGGCAGGAGAAAGTCTTTTGTGAACATATCTTATGTCTACTGAAAAAGTTAAAACTCAGTTATTAAAAGAAATAAATATTACTAGCACAATAAACAATCAAATGAACACTTTCCAAACCTTTGCAATACCTATTAGCATCCCATAATCCCAGCAAATGCAAAGTTGGAACTTGCTTTGAGACTATTAGATGGAGGAAAAAGGGGAATGGATTTGCTAATTCTTCTCAAACTCAAAATTAGTGTTTTAGCTGCTGCAGGGATGCTGCAGGGATGGTGGGGCAGGCTGAATCCCTTCCCACTAATCCATGTGACTTCCACCTCCTTCTGTCTCTTGACTGGTCAAGGAAGTATGAAGTAGTAAGTGATTTCACTGCTATTTTGCCAGTCTGACTATAAACATTTAAGTTCAGCACATCGATAACAATTCTTTCCTGGATATCCTCTTTCTGCCTGACAGAAGTGGTCAGACCTGGGGTTCTACCAGTTGAACCTCTGCACATCCCCCAAACCTCAGAGGATCAAAACCTGAGTATTAACTCCAGTGTGTTACACACCTGGATTTCCCATTCAGCATTATTCTACAGTGCACCAATGTCCACGTTGCTGAGCACAGCCCCATATTCACCGGCTTCTCTGTCCGACCACCGGACGCGTGACGCCAGCGGAGATGTCCTGTATGGTCCTTCCCGCTGTGATATCTCTGAGCTAGGCATGTGTTCATGTAGAATCATAGAATCATATAATGATTAGAGTTGGAAGGGACTTCCAGAGGTCATCCAGTCCAACCCCCCCTGCAAGAAGCAGGGACACCCCCCACTAGATCAGGTTGCTCAGGGCCTCATCCCACCTGGCCTTGAACGTCTCCAGGGAGCCAGGGGCATCCACCACCTCCCTGGGCAACCTGTTCCAGTGCTCCACCACTCTCACAGGAAAGAACTTTTTTCTAATATCCAATCTAAATCTCCCTCCCTCTATTTTAAAACCATCACCCCTTGTCCTGTCACAACAGGCCCTACTGAACAGCCTCTCCCCATCTTTCCTGTAGGCCCCCTTGAGGTACTGGAAGACCGCTAGAAGGTCTCCCCGGAGCCTCCTCTTCTGACAGAGAAGACAGAGTGGGCTCCTTTGGACCCCACTACAGCCACAGTGTCATTTCCCACTCATGAAAAGAGCTGATTCTCCATGATTGAGTGCAACACACTCACAGAGCTACTCTATGGTAGGTGCCTTCAACACTTTGTTTAGATTTAGCCTGTTTATCTCCACCCAGCAGGGAATGGCACCGTGCAAATGAACCCTCATTATAATCTATTATAAATTTATACATTTTAGCCCATGGAAACACGCTGAAACGCTCCCACAAGCAAAATGTGAACCTTCCTTTGAAGTTTACCACAGACCTCGTTAGCAATTTGTCAGTCACAATAATGTCTTCAGAAATGAAGCCAGCCAACTAAAATAAAATAAATAAAATCTGTTTGTAAGAAAACAGAAAGACTAATTTCCTCCCAGTTACAGACTGTTTCTTTAAAAGGTTTATTTCTTTATAAGAAGTTTCCAAATAGAAGATAAATCAGTCCAATGCTGACCCATACTGAGCACTCTGGCACTGACAACATGTTCTTTGGTATTAACTGGCACAGGACTATTGCCACAGAAAGGACACTTGGTAAAAAATTAAATTCATAATATTGGCTTCATTTATGTTTTGACAGGAGAAAATGAAATACTGCTCTGGCTGTTCTGGTATCATGCTCCAAGCAACAGCAATTTGTGAAAAAAACAAGCTTTTATAATACACAATATTTCACTCTGAAAAGCACAAATTAGCAACTGGAAAAAAAACCCAACCCAAACTATTTTTCATTCCAATTTCAGAGATGACAAAATTCACCTTAGACACTAATTTATTTGCCCATGTACAAATCTCCCATATTCCAACAAACATTCAATTTACAGCCAGCAATGTTCCTGCCAGCGCTGCCTCTTGCCCAGCACCCAGTGAAACATGAGGATCTTGGATCAGGATCCAGCCTCTTCCACTGAATTTGCAGGCAAACAAATCAGGACTCTTGAATGCTCAGTAAACATAAATACCAGATTTAATATTAATATATTTGAATAATTTCAAAATCACCACATGTGCTTCTTTTTAATGTTTTATAACTAAACTAGTGAAATAAAAATCAAATCCAGAGTAAAAATCTTGACTCTAAGCTTGTATTACAGTGCTTTAAAGCAGAGCTGTGTTTCTCATGATCAAATCATCATTTCAGACCTATTGCAGTTAGGGTTGTCATTTTCAGTGGCTTGATTGCAGCACAGGTAGCAGCAAATCACAGATCACTCAAGGAAAATTATGGATTTATTCTGTCAACCCCACTCAAACCCTGATCTTACACCCTTGTTCAGGTTTCCAATGACTGAAGCTTTCCTGAGATCAAGAGCAGTAACTCAGGACACCTGGAAAAACCTACAGAAGTTTTGCAGGGAGGTCAGTAAAAAGCTTCAAGACCTCAAGAGTCCCTTCCCAAAAATCAACAAGTGGTTTGTGATTTCCTGAAAATGCCAAACAATCCTTGAGATATATAAATTTTGGCAGCTGTGTGAACCTATGGAGAAATACATTAAAGAAGCTATGCTTGTTCCTCATAATGTGTTTACTGACCTCATTGACAACCTCAGCAACACCCAGGAAGTCTCTATGACTTCACAAATGGAAACACAAAGTTTAATATTACAACATTTCCAGGTTAAAAATGTAAAAGCACAGGGTGGGGATCCTGCTTTTTCAGTCTTTTGCTAGTATGAACAAAATCTGAAGCATGGATCTCATAAAGATCTAGATTTTTGATCAACTAGTTATTTTTTAAAATAGTTAAATCTTATCACTAAATGTATTAATTCATCAAGTTATTCAGTATCCCAGCAGAAGTATAAATGGTGCCATTCACAGAGTGCCCAGAGTTACAGCTATCACAGCTTAGTGAGGTAAAATGTGTACAGGGGCAACTTTCATTTGAGAGACTAAAAGGTTCTTGCAATGACAAACATTTACCTCGGGTGCGATGTAGTCTGGAGTGCCACAGAAGGTCCTGGTTGTTACTCCATCTAACATGTGTTCTTTGCACATTCCAAAATCAGCAATTTTAATGTGTCCTTCTGAATCCAGCATCACATTATCTAATTTCAGATCTCTAGGAAGAATCACAGCAATTGAATGTTAATCTTTAGGTTCAGCTAGAGACAATTTACCTGAGTCTAGGTGAGGAATATGTGTTGCTGTGTGGGGGCAGAGGGGATGAGTGCATGTGCACTGTGGTCTACAGTGCACAGGGTGCTGGGCACCCCACTAGAGAAAACTACTTTAAGCCCTGAAACAGGACAATTAATGAAAGGATAGAGGAAGATAACTGTGAGCACACTCACACTGAGACTTCTGAATGTGCAAAACCATGAAACCTCCCACAGGAATGCAGAGGATCATGTTTTACATTTCCAAGTTGAGTTGGGCAGAGGTAAAGCTGTGGCTTTAGTTTACAGTGCACCAGCACAACTAACAGAACACCACAGTGATTATTTCTTATGAAATGCTTCAAAAATACACTGAAGCATTGAAGAAACCAGTCCTTTGGGGGTATTAAAATAGTTCAGAGATTATGTATGTCAGATTATACTCACCTATAAATAATCCCTCTGTTATGGAGAAAGAATAAACCAATTGAGATCTCAGCTGCATAGAACCTGCATGAAAAGAAACCCAGCATTTGTTAGTGCTGCATGATTTCCTTCTGACAAAATATTTCTGAAATGCATCATGGTAATACATGAGAATATAACAGCACATAAAGTATATAATCCCTAGAGACATAGGTATATATGTACATTAAAGTATAAAATATATATTGCAGGTAGATGACCAAAGAGATACTATACTTCAATTTGACTTTAACAGATATTTTGAGTATTTAATGATAAAATAATGCAGAATTTAAAAAAAATATTGAAAATGTCTCCCTGGACCACAAAAATCCCTGGTGCAGCTGGAGCACAGCATTTCACTGTGCTGATCTGACTGCCTGCAAAGGTCATTATCTCTAATCACATATCAATGCTGAATTCATGATGCAGCTCAATTCACATTGGAATTCATATAGCATGAAATAATTTGCAGAAATAGTATTCCTTTATACAGGCTGTTAATGGATTAATTGCATAAAGCTAATTCAAATGATTACCCTATAAAATATAATTGCTGCATGTAGTTAAAGGATATATAATATTGATGGATGTTTGAATCCAGTTGCCGTGGAACTGTGCAAAATATATGCAAGAGGATTATTTGAAGATGAGATTAATTATTAGGCTAGCATAAGGGAAAGGAAAGCTTAGCTCTGAAACACTTGATCAGAGGTGCTTGTGAACACATGTGCCTGGAGATGCTCCACAGACATAAGCTGTCAGAAAGCACCAGAGCTTTCGGCGGGTGTTGGCAAGTTGCATTAGCTGGGAGTCAAGCATGATCTGACACCATCTAGATTTTATTCAGCAAGTTGCTGAAATGTAGTTCTATATCTCAGATACTTATCTTCAGAAGGCCTTTCATTTAAATAAGCCCTGATTACTTAAATCAAAATGAGAAATTATTTTAGCTGAACTCTTAAAACTGTTGGTCACACTTGATTTTAAAGTTTCATTGGTAAGTGATTTACAAAACACTAATAAATGCTGATGAGATATTAGAAGCATGACTAAAAGGGATCTATTCACATCTGAATATGCTACAGTTGGTTATCAGTTGCTATCTGATATGCCAGATGTACAATTTCCCTGTATATAAACAACTTCTAATCACTTATTAACTCCTCACAAATAAAATCTCTATTAAAAAAGTAGGATTGACAAAATTCTTATAAGCTATACATTGAATTTACCTTGAATAACCTATAATTTATATTGCAATGCCAAATCTATTTGTTTTGCCTTTCCCTTTAACATGAATTCAGCCTGAAATGTTCTACTCACTTTTTTTTTTTAATATTCACTTTTACAAGCACCACCAGAATGCCAAATAACGTCTTTAATTTCCTGTTACCTTGTTTAAATTCTTGCCACTTTTAAAACAGGCACTGCATGCCCTCGTTCGTGCTGTAGTTTTGAACAGAAAGGCACAGCTACCTTTGGTCTCTGGGTACAAACACATTTTCAAAATAAACTTTTGGGTCTTAGAGACCTTAAGAAACACACTCAAAAGAGGCCAGTCTAGACTTTGTACAAAACCTGGGAAGATGCTACTGAAGAGTGCAGTAAGGAAAAGCTCATCCTCATAGAGTGTAACATGAGGATGATGATGACATGATTTAAATATGTAAGCATGAACACTCACACTGCCTGTGGCTCCTTGAATTTTCCTACTTGCTGAATGTGATACATGAGATCTCCACCATTCACGTACTCCATAACGAAATACAGACGGTCCTAGGATAAAGTATTAAAGATGCACATAAATACATTAGAGAAAATATTAGATTTGCATTCATCAGCAAAAAAAAGTCACTAATATGTTATTATAAAGCTTTTAAGATTATTAGAACTAGTTGTACATTCTGGCAAAATTGATGGATCAGGAAATGGAGGAGGAATATTTTGTAAAACCTGAAAGAGTAAATGACTGATGAGGTCTGTCTAGATTTGCCAATTTTAGTGAGGCATTTTTATTTGTGCCAGGGGTGCCAGAAAACAAAATTAAATCCATCAAACATTAATTCACAGCTAAGCACGATATAATAATAGCCATGAAGACTTCTCATGTATTATCTGTGGATCCTTAAAAGTATTTAGGAACCTTTGGGAATCTGGGCTTAAGACTCTGCCATAGCAAAACACACATTAATAAATCACAGACTCATAGAATCACTTGGGTGAGAAGAGACCTTTAAGAAAGATGGGGAGAGGCTGTTCAGTAGGGCCTGTTGTGACAGGACAAGGGGTGATGGTTTCAAAATAGAAGGAGGGAGATTTAGATTGGATATTAGAAAAAAGTTCTTTCCTGTGAGAGTGGTGGAGCACTGGAACAGGTTGCCCAGGGAGGTGGTGGATGCCCCATCCCTGGAGAAGTTCAAGGCCAGGTTGGATGAGGCCCTGAGCAACCTGATCTAGTTGGGGGTGTCCCTGCTTCTTGCAGGGGGGTTGGACTGGATGACCCCTGGGAGTCCCTTCCAACTCTGATCATTCTATGATTCTATGATTCTATGATCATTGAGCCAACTGTCACACCAGTCTGCTTGAATTACTGTATGAAGAAAAGTCTTTAAACCTAGGTTTTATGTATAAAATACAAGGGTTAATTACATAAGGTATCCCTTTCTTCCCCACTTTCTAAGTGAAGAACCTATGATAAATAGTTTGGATAATAATACATGTTAAATATCTGGTAAAATCCACATGATCATGGATTTTACCAGCTATTTAACATGTATTATTATCAGGGTGGCAAAAAGAGAGCTCACGTACAACTGTTTGGAAACAAGAGTGAAGCTGTGTCAAGAAGGGTGGTTTATCTTGCAATGCCAGGACTCTTTTTTCAACCATTGTACATTCCACATCATCATCCTGAATCACCACATCTTTTTTCAGTATTTTGATTGCGTAGAGCTCCTCTGTCCCCTTCCTGTCTGCCAGCATCACCTGCACAAAGAGACACAATGAGGTGAAAATCTTCCCACTTTCCAAGGAGGGTAGGTGACTCATATGCCCAAAGATTTGTATAGATGGCAATCCAACTGTTCTGTTTATTGGTATAGACTAACTTGATCAAAACTCCAAAAATATCATCATTACTCAGCTGCTGCAATGAGCTGTACCAGTCATTTCAGAGAGAGCCTGTGCCAAACCCCTCTGGTTAATCAATCACAGGCACACTGCCAATGGGCTGATAAAATGTTAAGTCCTGAGAGACTTCTTCAGAAAAGGGCACTTTATCATATAAGTGGTTGTTCAAACAGACAGAAAAATAGCAGTCCTTTCTTTCAGCTAACAGATTTAATATGCATATATAAATATATATATATATATATATATACACACCCACACACCCATTTCCATTTTATTCTCCTTTTATTCAGCCTTACCAATATTGGTGATACCCAGAACTGGGAGAGGGGAGTGTCACCTAGGTTGTAAAGCTAGAAAAGTAGATGTAACTTCCTTGAAGACTGCCAAGAAGTGAGGATCTAACAGGCAGCAACTGTTTCTTACAGTCTGAGGGGTTTGTTTAAGTTCCATCTTTTGAAGAAAACTGCCCAATCATGACTGAAGCCTGGTAGTCCTTAGAGAATCACCCTACTCCATGTTAAGAATCCTCCCTTAAAAATGTAGATCCTTTGACTATATTTTGCTTCTTAGAGAATGATCTGTTCATTCTTCCTCAAGAGAAACAAAAAAAAAAACAAAAAAAAAAGAAAAAAAGAAAAGGATGTGAGTGGAATATTTATGAAGAATTCCTACCTTCCCAAAGCTCCCTTTTCCAAGAACCATGAGAAAGTTGAAATCTGTCAGCTTCACCCTGTCCAGATTGTTGGATGGCACGCTTGAGTTCTTGTCTTCTGTTGGAGTAATGACTTTGTTACCAGCTGGCCCAAGTTTGGCTTTCTGAAGAACATACACACATACACACACACAAAAACAGGAAAGTAAGAGGAGTAGCCTGTTTTCCTGCCAGAATGGATCACTGGATGAAGATTAGAACTGGAGATGACCATATTTGAGGCAGCATTCCCAGGAGAAAGGCTGCATAACAAAATATGCACAGACACAACTTCAAAGACTCATTCCAACAGTACTTTTGACATTATTGAGTGAATTAAAGTGGGAAACTGCTCACTTATAACCAGATATAAGCTGATATGCTTATCTGGTTAGAAGAGCACAACCAAAGCAAAAACCAAAGCCAAATAAAAAAAAAATCACTTATTTTCATGCCAAAAGCAGGCTTATCTAGTCATTTTGTTTGTAAAGACAAAAAAAGGCTTTCAAAACCATGCTATAATCTGCATAGGGTATTTTAGAATAGAAATGGTTTCTTCAATACATTCTTTCTTAAAATGTAAATCTTAAGTTCACTGCATAGCAAGAGTTAGGAAATCTCTGACATGCATTAAGAAAAATAACTTACATTAAAAACCCAACCAACACAACACATGAGAATTAATGCAGATGAACATGGCCACTTTCAAACCAGCAATACAATCAACTCTGATTTTCAATCAAGTGTTGATCTGGAAAGGGGAGGAAGGGAAATATTACATACAAAGGTTCTGCCTTGGCAAGACAGTCTGGCTTGCAGAGGGGTGCAACAGTCTCAGTATTTCATACTAGACACCATGAAATTGCTCAAGTAAGTTGCATTTCAAATCTCAAAGTTAACAGAAGAGAAAAAAATAAGACTCACCAAAGTGTAATGCAGGCTACAACATAACATCCCTCTTTTTTTTTTTCCTCAAAATAATCCCATATACCAGCAGAAGCAAAGCCAAGAAGGTTTAATAATACCTGGGGATGTAAGTGCTTTCCCCCCATCTATGTAGTGTGTTGGTCTTGCAAATAACCTCTAATATGGTTAATTTACTTGGTGCCATTGACATCTGCTTGACATTTAAGGATAACTACTTTTCTCACAGCACTGCAAAAGGACAGTATTTGAATATTATCACTGTTTTACAGATAAAGAAAATTATGGAAATTAAAGTTTATTCAAAGCCACACAAAAAAAATCACCTTAAAAGCTCAAGCTGCTCTATACCTTTAGCAGCCTCACTGGAAAACAGAAGATAGAAACTTTCTTCTCCCCAGTCAAATTTAAAACTGTAGGATTGAAAAGAATGACTTGATTAAAAGACTCCAGCCCTCTACTATGGCAGGCAGTAATGTCAAGTGATTCTCTGATAAAATAACCACATATCTCTTGAAAAGCATATCCAGACTGATGACTTTTCCTGCAACTTAAATGCAGAAAGACTCATACATTGCCACAGGGATAGGAACTGTGGCAGTTTAGACCTTTTATTTTGAAGTTGTAGTACAATTGTCCCCGATTCTGCAAAGGATCCCTTGGCTGCTGGGACAAATCCAGTGTCTGTAACGGAGAGGTCATGTCTCTGTTGGGACAGGGCTCCTTTCAAGGCCACAATGCAAGACAGAGCCATAAACAAAACAAGGTAAAAAAAGAAAAATCCTAATAATCCTTATTTGTACAAGGTGAAGCAATGGTTTAAAGGAGCAGCTTTGCTGGCCAGGTCTCTGATCTTTTGAAAGAAGAAGCAATTTCAGTATCTGTCTTTCCACCAATGCAGAGAGATCCAAAAAGGCATTGAACAGAAAACATGGTGTTTCCAACATCTGAGTGGGTCTTCTTCTCACCCTCTGGTTGAATATTGAGTTGCCTGTGCCCACTGGGGTTGTTTAATGACGTTATGTGTGATGTGATGACTCTCAAACTTTCTCCACACACAGCAGTGCTAATTTCCTGTGATGAGCCACTTGGGAAACAGCCTGCTGAACAGATATTTTTATAGCAAATCACTCCTTCTCAGCTTTTTGCATATCACAACACATGGGGCATTGGTTTTTCACACAGAGAACCATTTATATATTTCAGATACTTCAGGCAGGGAACTACAATCTAAAACTGCTTTTGAAATACAGACAAGTAGAGGAGCACAATAAAATAAATATACTAGAGAAAACATTACATTACTAATGCATTTTAAAATGCATAAAAAGCACAGAGCATTACTTCCACCATCACCTCTGCATCCAGGATTACTCTTTGTGAGAAAGGAAGAGAGTCTGATTGAGGCTTATACCCTGTTAAGGCCAACTTAAGCACTGAAAATAGGACAGATGTTGG
This sequence comes from Heliornis fulica, assembly GCA_013399135.1. Classification (NCBI taxonomy): domain Eukaryota; kingdom Metazoa; phylum Chordata; class Aves; order Gruiformes; family Heliornithidae; genus Heliornis; species Heliornis fulica. Next base: position 849,232 of record VXBZ01003438.1, read on the forward strand.
CTAGAAGTGATGTCCAGAGCTCCTGAGAACGTTGTTTCAACAGCAGCATTAACTACAGAGGAATAGAGAGACCCAGGGCTCTCTCTTGGGGAGATGGAGGGTCTGTAAGGAGAGGAATCTGTGATGTAGAGCTTTACACACAAACCTGAAGAGCAGGGCATCAGGCCCAAGACACATACACAGATCAATGCACTCAGATGTGATACCACAGGCAGATGTTCCCCAACACTGACCCCAAAGTGGTGTCCTGATCCTTCTGGATCCTACACAGACCCATCATTTTTCTCTTCAAGCTTTGGTCTGATAGAAAACTCAAGAAATGTATTTTCTCAGGTGTTTATCTACAGAAGCTCCATTTCTTGAAGAGAAGCAGCTTTTCTTGTGGTTGGATGAGGCCAGAAAAAAAGGATCATCATGGAAACCACCTGGACCAGAGAGGTAGATCTGGAAGGAGGAAGAGCTAACTAGATTCACAGCCTACTGGTTGCTGTCCTAGAGGAAAGCATATTTCATAAAAAGGTGTTCTAATGGATTTAATTAAAATGTTCTGTATTATTTTGGGACCTTACTCATCCTTACAGCATCACAAATCACACAGTTCAACCCATTTTATTGGTTTTATACATTAGGGGTTTTGGGTTTTTTTTTTTGTTTTGTTTTGTTTTGTTTTTTGTTTGTTTGTTTGTTTTTGGGGTTTTTTGGTTTTTTTTTAAGAGCAGGAATGCCTTAGCTGGCTTAAAAATGTGCACAAACTCTTTCCCAATAAAGAACTACTTTTATTCAGATCAGTCTAGTGTAGGGACTTATAAAAACTTCTTTTGCCAGCTGTAGAGGCTGAGCACAATGGGTATTTTGGTTTCTCTGTATCCACAGCCAGTGCACACTCATGTATTCTCATAAGGTCAAGAACAGGAAATGTTTTAATGTGCTCTCACCAAGCTCTTGCCATGAGATTTCTATCTGATACACCTGGAATGCTGGAGAGTGAAACCATCATGCAATCAACATACACGTCCAGAGTGCTGGAGCAAAACCAGTTCTGTGACTGCAGAAGGATGTTAATGATTCATAAACACTTAATGAAAAAGAGCAATGATATTTTGCCTCTTCCTAGTATAACTGAAGTGGAATCCCACTTGAATCCACCTTGATTTTTTTATGGATATTAAAACTTGCTGAGGTTCAGGATTACATTCCAGGCACTGGGTTAATTTTTAATTTACATTCAGACTGCTCGGCTTAGTATCTTTGATGGAAACACATTGTTATTACAACAAACCCAGCTTGCAGCAAACAAACCAGGAAAACAGAATGTTAAAGGTAAATTAGTCTGCACTGGCAGCAGAAGAGTTATCTTAAAAGAAAACAAGGCATGCATGTCATCTTACTTCCTCTGGTTTGGACGCACCTTATCTCGGCCAGTTCTTTTTCCCTGAAACCACAGGTGAGACATACTTTATATATTCAGCCCAAACACATTTCTTCATGGAGTGTTATAGAAATTAGTGTGTTACACTGGAGAGAAGTTTGGTATGTGCTTGCTGGGAAAGAAGTCTGAGGTTTTGCAGTAAGAATTTACCCAATTTATTTTCCATCTAACAACTGGTGTTTTAAGAAGATATGGGAAAAAAAGTCTTCTTCAACTACTAATGAAGAATGTGAAGAGGAAAAAGAAGTGATGGAGGGAATAGTGAGCCATTATGGCACTAAATTTTCAATTGCAGTAAGTGTTCTTGTTGATTCTTTTCAAATTTACTTCCTGATTTTTTACTGTGAAGACAACCTAATAGGATAAAACAATAAATCCGAACATTAGCTCTTCTGCCTCAGTTCAGAAACTTGAGAAGTACAGAACAAAAAGGCTGAATTGGTTGTTTTCTCCATTAGCCAACAGATTAATAAAATTTATGAAGGATTATTAAAAAAAAAATCTGCACAGATCACATTGTGCCTTAACACATCATTGTGTCAGAGCATCCTGTATCGCTCACCTGCATTATCCCTCCGCTGCTGCTCTCTGGAGCACTCAGCTCAGCAAGGCTGGCTTTGCTCCCATATGGAAAGTGACCATTGGGCTCCAGAACTGCCCAACCTCACTGCCAGACCCCACCACCCTCCCAGCACAGCTTCAAAAGGGAGAAACACACATCATTTCCCATGAAATAATTATTCAGGTGGCCTTGCGACGTGCAGTTCACTAGAGGATGTATTCCTCTGTTGTCAAGGCAACTCACTCTTAGCAAGCCCACAGATGCCCAGATCTACTGGTAACAATTTTTTAAGGGGAGAAATTGACAAACAGAAAAATATCTGATGACAAGGCTGAATTCCCGTCCTGTGCACAGAGGTAGGTACACACACAGAGCACACACAGCTTGTGTTTGGAAACACCACACTTATCACTGCATTTCATCCATTATTACTGGCTCCACTGACACCTAACAGGTAAAGAAATGGAGAGCTGTGGTCCCAGCAGCTGCTCTTCCTTGAGAGCCACAGCTCTGCTTCACATTGCACAGCAGCATTCTCCCCCCCTCATCCCCAGGCTTGCTGCTGGCTTTACTTCGGGTCCCAAGACATACTTGTGATCCATGGAGCAGGAACATCCTCCTGCTGGGGTTCAGTCTCTGATCTCTAATAAAGTCTCTGTTGCTCACACTGCCACAAATTTTTAGCAGTTCTTTGCTAGATGCCAACATGCTCTGCACATGTCACCAGGTGATGAACAAGCCATCTCATGCCAGCCTGCCTTGCTCCCAGTGTTCACAATCCTTAAGTTAACCCGCTGGTTGGACAGAGCTGCTCCAAGAAATGGCAAAATGGCTGGTGAGAAGCAAGGAAAGGACTGGTTTTCATGATCATGTTCTAGTTTCACAAGTAGAGCCCAGGAGGCTTTGGCTGCATTAGTGCTCAGTCATGTCTGTCGCTGGTTGGACACTACAGGAGACCCATTGGAGCTGCTCAGGTCTTGGACAATCTGCAGATGTCACCAATGGAGGTGGCAAAACAGCTTAGCTCATACCAAGGGCACAAAACTGAGAAACTGGAGTCATTTCTCTAAGTCTCAAGGAAGGGCAAAACGCCCTACTCAGGTTTCCAGTCATGAAAACTTAAGTGGGGATTTTGATCAACAGGTTGAGCTATTAGCGAGCCTTTAATAAAGTAAATAAATCCAATAAATTTCAAGTAAAAATCTGGAGGAAAACCTCCCAGTCACTGAAAAGTTCTCCATCATTGTGGCAGCTTGTTTCTTACATTATTGCATTTCCAATTCCATGTAATTATAGATGCAATGAAGGACTATCAATTTCCCAATTTATACAACTTAATTATCAGGATGCTGAGAATCTGAAATGAGAAGAGTCCATTTCTAAACCCCAGAAAGACCTAATATTTCACCAGACTGAAGTTTAAGCTAATACCATAACCTAATGCAAGCTTATAATTCATTAGTGGAGAGTTTTGTAGCCATGGAAACACCACAGAAAGTTAGAGGCTAAGCTCTGTCTGATTTAGCAGCCCGGCAGCACTAAATGGAGAGGGGATGACATGGGTGTCACTCCTCAGTCCAGCCTGAGCTCACTTGCAAGTTAATGGAGGGAAGGAAATTCCTTCTCCATTTCACCCATTTCTCTACAAAATAGGTGCTGAGAAATCTTGGGAGGTTATTTTGCATCAAATTCCCTGTGAAACAAGCAAAAGACATGCTCTCTGGCTCTTGTGCTTCTTTCCTCACTTAAGAAATGCTTGTGAAGACGGCGGCAGCACATGGCTTTTCCCCACCTTATTGTCCACTCTACTGATTCTTATTTGTTCCTCTCAAGAACAGCTAATGAACTAAACTACAGAAATGCATTGCAGTGATGGATGTACATGCACATATTGATGCATATAGAAAGGAGCCTGCTTGGATGAGAGTGCAGCAGACTGAAGGTGCCTACGTGAGAAGTGGCAGTACAGCAAGACACAACCTGTTATGGTACCATGGGTGTTATCACAGATTCACAAGGGTTACACAGATTGTTTTCCAGCCACATATCCCTTGGTGAACTTACATTCTAGCAAAACTTCTCTGCAGCAAGGAGAACACTGAAGTTAGCAGAAAGCTGTTTATCTGCACTCTCATATTTAGTCTCGTTACGGCAATGTCACTGTGGTCAATTATGACATAATAAAGAATGCAAGATATAAAAATGAAAATGTATTTTTGCTTCAAAAATAGAATCATAGAATCATAGAATCATAGAAGCATTTAGGATGGAAAAGATCTTTAAGATCACCAAGTCCAACCATTAACCTAACACTGCCAAGTCCACCACTAAACAATATCCCTAAGCACTGCATCTACAGGTCTTTTCAATACCTCCAGGGATGATCACTCAACCACTTTGTTATGATGCAATGCTCAAATCAAACACAGAATTTAAAATACATAACCTTTCCTCCATATGTAAATTAAATCAACAAAACCAGTAACAGTATTAATGAACTTATTGTATGGATTCTATGATTCTATGATTCTATGATTCATGCTATATTGTTTTTTATTTTAGGAAATTGCTCAGACAGTAGGCCTATCAACTGTCTCTAAGCATAATATACTACATTTTAAAAATATATGCTCATATAATTATATAGCCACATTTTACTGACCAGCGAACAAAGGAGTACCTTGCTTCTTTGGTTAGTTAATTTCCCTATTATTAACTATTAACTATTATTAATAGTTATTGAAGAAATAGCTAGAAAAAATATTTCTTGTCCTTCTTATTGCTAGTAAAAAGGCATGAAGGCAAATGGGATGTTTCATTAAAATATAAATGGGGAGGGTGATAAAACTCTCCCTGGGAGTTAAATATAACTATTTTATGCCTTTAGTTTACTTTCCCCCCTCATTTCCTCTCCACCTCCTGTTAAACTTGTGTCATATTTACCCTTTTGGTTAGTAATAGTAAATTTGTTTAAAGGATCTGCCTGAAAAAGAAATGTTTGTGCCATATGTGGAAGGGAATAAAAATGCCTCTGTGCAGGAAGCATGTGCAGGAACACAGGAAACCCGTGCCCGAAGCCCACCCACGGCTGCACTGCTCTGCTCATCACGTAGGAACGATGCTAACAGAATGTCCAGGAATTAATTTGGGTTCCAAGTAACAGAAGAGACAGCAGTGTGTCCCACAAAGAATTCCAGACGATTGGTAAAAAAAATTTATTTTGCCTAATCGTACCACGAGCTGTGCCGTGAGAACACACCTCTTCCAACACCTCACAGGTCGCAAAATTCACGTGTGGATTTTAGTGAGGGACCCTGAGATTTCCAGGGTGGCCAGTTTCTCTCACCTAGTGTATAAAGCCAAGCAGGGCAAGGCCAATAGCCAGGCAGTGCAGAAGTCAGGAGGCTCAGGAGGCAGCAGTGAACCGAGCCCTATAAAGGGGAGCAGAGGCAGTTCCCACTTTTACAGAGGCAAATTACTAAATATTTTGAGCAGCAGAAAGCTTCTCACCGTTGCCAGTTAAAAATCCTGAATGAAGAGATGTACAAAAAGCATCGTACTGATTTTTATCACTACAGCAGTTTCACAAAACAGATTCGTGTCTTCTGAAATAAATCCATCCACTCAATTCCCGTGATTTCACTTCGCTTGAGCCTTGGGCGCTGGGAGATATTCTCGGTTCTTTACTGACCTCTTGTGGATTCGCACTCCGAGGAGGAGAAATTGTCTTAAACTCAATGTCAGGATGCTTATTTAGGATAAAGGCAGCAAGAGAATCCTAAAGGATGTCACAACAGTTTAATACACCCCACAGCATCTCAGCAGAGATGCTTATTTGGGGGAGGGGGATGTGTGCTATATTCACAGACCCTACTGAAAAATTTGTGTGCGTGTGTGTTGCTGTATCAAAGTAAAAACTGTATGAAGAGCTGGAATAAATGATGATGAAAACCCTTCCAAATTTGCCAGGCACAAGGTAACCATATCCCCTAGAAAATGAAGACAAAGAAATCAAAGAGCTATGAAAGATATTCAATTGAAAAGAGATGTATTTATCCTAAGAAAAGGAGTTTCAGGGGATATCGCCCTGGACAACGGATGTCTGGCTGTGAGCAGTGAAATCTAGAGAGGGAAGAGTTTCCAGTTACCCATTTGGCACTGTCAACATGTTTAATCTGTTTAATAATCCTGCAGCCACCTGAGTCTACTTTGTTTTCTGCCTTTATTGCCAAACACGCCATCCCCTGCAACAGAGCAGTGTCTAACTAGATGAAATGTAATTAAAGAGGCTGCCTAGGAATAATATTCAAGAATTCTTGCAGAAATACCCTGTGATAGCGGTAATAAAAAAGCTCAAACAACAAATACGGTGCTAGAACAGCAAGTCCCTAAGTATCAAAACAAAACATTGCTTTTATATATGTTCTTTCATTTTTTAATTATGCAAGTTACTGCTAATTTTCAATAATAAAAAACCTAGAGTGCCAAATTTGATTTTAAGCCAAATACTCATTTGAAGATTGGCAAAAATGAAAACTGTTCTAACTTTCAAGCATTTCAATTTTACCTGATCTTAGTGCAAATCCCTGTGACTGACCATGAAAAGGTGCAAGTGGGGAGTGATTTTAGAACTTTGGGATTTTGTATCCAGGCCTTAACATGCTATGTAACTATTTAACACACACAAACACACACAAGCACACAGAGATGAAGGTGTTTGCTGCATGATGTGAAAATCTATATAAATATTCACTTTGCTGGGGGAACAAAGGCAGCAGAAATGCACGATCCTCCCTTCATAAACAAGTATTGATGCTGCCTGACCTTGCTCATGGCATTTTCAAATTTGCTCTGATAGTATAAAATCATTTGTGTAGATTTGACTGGTTTCTAGCTCAGAAGTGTTAGGTTGTCCCCAGGAACACAGTCTTCCTTCTTCATCTGCTCCCACTGTTTCCTTTCAGTTCCAGACTCATGAGCTGGGGAACACAACCTCCCCAGCAGTCCCACACGAACTGCTTATGTACAACATTGGTTCCAAAGACATGCAGGGGTGATTAGTTTGCAGAGCACAGCATGCCAAGATGCTCCTGAGCTGAGGTTGGTGATGCTAAGCCACTGTCAGCATCAAGCAGAATAGGGGTTTGTAATAATTTAGAGAGAAAAGACAGACAATAAAGGAGGTAGTATTTTTTTTCCATGAAAAAAGAGGAATTCCTGAGTCTCCACATGAGAACAAAGTGCCAACATCCTTTGCTGGAATCTGTGTCTGTAATTCACAAGGTTGAACCATGAGTTTTGCCTATGAAGCAGCAGATGTACGAAATTGTTCAGCCTTTTTTTTAGCTGCACTCCTATGATGAAAACATGACTTGACCAAGGACCTTTGTCAGGTTCTATCTGCACTTCAAGGTCTGGATTTTGCAATGAACTGACAGAACGATGTTAGATGTAACTTCACATTTATCCCAGATGCATTTTTTTTTTCTGGGAAGCTTTTGCTCTGGTTTAAAATACATGTAAACAGAAAAACTCGCAGCCTCCCTGCATGAAACAAGTTTCATCAATGAAAGCAATATATGATTTTATTTTCTATTAATAAGAGGTGTAAAGGATTGAGCAAAGGCAGTCCTCTTCTGCACAGCCTTTTCTGAGATAATGACACCAGATAAAGAATCGAGGTTAAATAAAAATAAGTTACTGGTTACTGCATTGGGAAATATTTGGCAATGACAAATGGTCCTATTCTGTTTCTCTGGTTCAGCATTAAGACATTTGGTAAAATTATGTATAAATAACATAAAAGTAATATTTGACTTTTAAGTTAAGTATTTCAAGCTTTGAGCTGTAGCAAGTAAACTGCTCTAGATCAACTTAAATTGTAAAAATAATATTTGAAGATGAGAATGGCTTTGATAACCTTAGACAGACTCTTAAAACAGTTCACAGGAGCTTCACACGTCAATATAAATTGTAACTTAACCAACGTATGAGACTGAAACCGCGATTTCTGTCAGTACCTTTGCCCTGATAAGGGAAGATAAATTGTTAGAGACACATGCACATACAAAGTCCACTAATGTATGTTCTCAATGCTGATATGTATCTTTTATGGCAATAATGAGTGAGGTGGTGATTAGTGAAAGGGATAAAATGGGAAGTAAACAGGCGAATTGGTATTTACGGTTTCAGAGCACCTGTGTATATGGGTAATATCTGTTATGATACAGTATACTTCAGCTAACATACAGCAATATATGTAGTATATTATATCATAAAACACACATGCCATATTATGCAAATGTATCTCTTTAAATATACAGTGAGAATGAGTGATATTTGATCTGTGGAACTTATTTAAAGTTCTATGAGTGACTTTCAAATTAAAGATGCACCATTTTCCACGTGAAGGCGACATTCATTTAACCAACTCCTTCAAAAGCAAAGGCACACTAATCTGGGGAGTACTTTGTGACAAATTATGGACAATTCATACTTATTTTTTTCTTTTAAATGCATTAGAAATCTTAAACTTGGGAAAGAACAAGTGCATCCTTAAACCATGGTGAGAATGAGAATTTAATACAGTTCAAACATTGGTAGAGAGGGTTGAGGTGAAGACAAAGGTGTAGGAGAACACCAAGGAGAAAACTACCTTGAAGAAGTGGATATTTACATGACAGTCCTGGAAGAGACAGGAAAGGGAGAGACACTGCTTGGTTAGTAAAAGGCTGGCAAAGCAAAGCACCGACAATTAGCAGCAAGACACAGCAGCGAGAATACAGAAATGGACACGTCTGTTATGCACAGAAAAGTCACAAAAAAGAAACCCATTGATCACCCAACAGTGAGGAGCACAGTGCAGCATAGCACGATGACACACGGGTCTTTATGCAACTGGTCTTCGAGGTGGACCTCAACCTTGTACGTAGAGACGCTTCATGCATGGAACATTCTCAATGGTGTTAAACCAGAGCAATGCATAAAGCTAAATGTACGTGTAGATGTATGTGCCCTGGGCTCTTATCAACTAATGAGCACTGTAGAGAGGTGACAGCACAAAAGGGAGGTGATATGGCTGGTTTTGAGACAGGCTTTTAAACTTTGTCTAAAGGGTAAAGAAATCCCTGTTATCAGTATGGTTTCCTGTGTAGATTCTTCACCTTAGAGCATAACACACAGACTGAGAAAAGCCTGACAGAAATCACAAGCTGAAAGGAACTGAGACAAGGGATGTATGTCATCTGGCTGGGACATTTCAAGTTCTCTACTTTCAGATATAGTGAGTGGATGGGAAACCTCCAGATAACTGCATATGGGAAATCCCCATGCCAAACCATAGCATAGAACAGATGGAGGCATCTAACAGCATCTCTATACTGCTGCAAACTATTCTCTAATGATTAAATAGGCACAATTTAAAAATAGGAATGAGTGCCATGGCCAAAAAAAGCAGCTCTTCTTTTTATATCTCTATATACATAACGAGTGTGGAGTGATGTGCCAGTGATATTTTGGCTGGTCATGATTTCAGTGTAGCTACTGTCTGTTTCCTGAAAGTAAATTTAATCTTTTCTTTTACAATTTGAAGTGTCAGCAATGTTATTTGTCTTTTCCACGTCATCTTTGCTGAACTGCCTGAAGTTACAGTTACTGTTTCAAGCATACTGGTTAGGTACAGATATGGCAGAGATCATATCTTTTATTTCCTGCCCTTGCCCTGCCCATCAAAACAAAAAAAAGAAAAAAAAAAGAGTAAAGTACGTGCAGTATAACAGCTTTGGGGCAAAACCACCCCCATCCTTCAAAGACTTAAAAGAAATGCCTGTCACAGCCTTTAGAGGATTTTACACAGACCAGGAGAATGTTACCCACCAATAAACAAAATCACAAGGTCTTCTACAAGCCTTTTTGAATTAAAATATCCTACTGAGTTAGAAAACTCACAGAGTTCTTAAGAAGCTACTGAAACTGTCCCTGCAGTCCTCTGCTAAGCTCGTGGCTATGCAACCACAGTATATTTACCCACCTGCAGCTCAGAATTAAAACTGCTTGAGGACGTCCTGGCCATTGACTAAAGCGAACAAAGAAAATGTCCTTTTGGCCTAAAACTGTAGAGAATATTAGAAAAATGCCAGATTAATGCAGAAAGTGCTGTCCTTCTCCTTTCTAATAAAGCAGGCAGAAAACAGCTTTAAATAATAAAACTAAAGGGAGTGTTAAATATCCAAGAAATACAATTCCTGTGGTGAAACAAAGGGAAAGGATTTAATGATGTTCATAAAGGAAATGCTAAAGAAATGAAAGAGGTTTCTTTAGTGTGAAACTATAACACCACCAAAACTCATCAGAAAGCTTTGCTGGTGCCTTGAAATCTGCAGACATCTCAGTGCTGCAGAGAGGTCTGATGGTGTGAGCAAACACCTCCACATGCAGACCGAGACAGGCTACTTCCTTACGACTTCAAAGGATTTACACACAGGTTGCTCAAACTTAATGCCCTGAGCACTGGAGGAGTTGAGTAGTGCAGCAGAAGGAGAAGTATCTACAGCTCCTGCATCAGTGGAGAGGTTCTGGGTGTTTATAACCAAACCTGATGGCATCATACTGTCCCTCTTTCTATTTTTAAAATGGTAAGGCACTTTAAAACACATTTTCTTTAGGATCATACTAATAATGCCTAGAAGCACTGAGATGTCACCAAAAATGTCACCACTGTGTACTCCCAATTTCCAGATACACTATCTACCCTGAACTCTTTTTTAAATTCTCAAGTTTTGATCTGCTTGGTCTGCCAAAGGGAACTATAGCTGTAGCTTCTGTACAGCCTTCACCTTTGTTTCACTGGCACAGAGCAGTTGGAAAGGTAATTCCTGGAAGGATAATCTGATGCCAGCCAAAGCAACAGCATGGGGTGACCAGTCCCACCAGCTACTGGCCCTGGGAAACACCACAGAGCTGGGTCCTGTTGCTTGGTAGGAAAAAGAGCCATCATGCACCTGGACAATAATAAATAAGAGCTGCCTCTGGATCAATCCCAGAAAGGAGAGACTGCATATACAGAAAAGGTCAGACATTTTAAGAGTAGATATCAGGAGGAGGTTACATCTCCCCCCACAGATGCCTTAAAATGAAGGCTATAAGAGCAGTAACCTATTCCCTTGTTCCAACTTGCTTGAAGCCACTCAGTTACCAAAGCTGACTGCAGTGACTCGGACTGCTCCCATCACTTAATATCCCTTGTACCTGGTGAATGAATCCCCATGTAAGGATTACAGCTCCTCTGTCCTGTTTTAATTAAAAACAATGATTGATATGGGCCATAACAGCTGCTTTATTTTCAATAACGTTTGCCATGATGGTGATGTTGGAAAGAAGGCTGCAGACAGGATAATTAATCAAGGTACTTTTTAAACCACTCTTGTTCTCTTGTTATTCAAAGGTGATATTTAAATATCAAAAAGTGGTTTATTAAGCAGCATGTTACAAACAACAAATTAAGCAGCTTGACAAAACTGAAAAAAACTTCCACCAAAGGAAGTTTTAGAATCTGCACATTTCTTTTTCCCCAAATAAAAACCAGAACAATGCCCTAGGTGGCAAAAACATTCTGCTCAAATTATAATTTGGTATGAAAAATACAACAGGTTGCATCATTTCAATATTGTGCTTTTTGATTTGGATAGCAAAAAAGATATAATAGGGAATTAAGCATGTAACAAATAGGAGGCATTGTGATAAAAGACTTGCTAGTTTGGGACCATGGAGCCTCCTGGGACTGTTGTGAGTTCCCATGGCAACCTCTGCATGGACAATTACAGAACAGCTACAATTATTCTGAGTAGGCCTGTTGAGAAGGGAGTTTCATTTTGAGATGGCCACAAATAATGCCATTCCGGGGGGAAAATTCACAACCAAAGGTTAAAACCAAATGAAAAACAGTGACAGATTTTATCCTGCCTCCTACAGGAGTATATTTTTATCTCCAAATATCAATAATGACGTATCATCTATAAATCACTGAAGATCATACTGCTAAATTAGCAGATAATTGATTTGTAGGTTTTAGGGATAGGTGAGATAATGAAAATATGTAGTGATTAAAATTTATTATAAAAAATACTGCACTGCACCTGTGCATGACATACCTTAGTTTCCATACACTGTAGAATTTCATGCAGATAATGCACAGAAAGTATGTAAAAAGAAAACACTTTGCAGTAAAGCCTAAAATTTGCTTTAGGTCTGGCAGAATGGGCCACAAGGAAACTTCTTGTGACAAATAGTGGGTTTTTTTGTGTTCAGTTACAAATGTAAGTGAAGAAAATGTTTGAATCATTTATTTCCTTATTTGTAGGCTCATACAGCCGGTTTATGTGCACTTCTAAACTTTAGGCAAAAAGACAAAGTCAATTTTAAGAATGTCTTAAAGGTTTTTCTTCTCTAAGACCAGAAACTGGTTTCAGCACTTTCACATCTGCTGCTTCTCTGACCTTTTATAACCAGAAAATATTCTCATTCTTCCCTAATAGTAAGCAGTGAAATTCTCATCCCAAAGCTTCTTTATGCTTGCACAGCTTAGGTTTGTATACTGCTTTTTACTCTGAAGACCAATGTTATTCTTTTTAAGTATCTGATAATAGCAATGCAATACTCTTGTAGAAATTGCTGTCGTTTTGTACTCAATATTACATCAACATAGCTTGGACATCAATCACCCTGTCATATATTGAAAAATAGACCAAGCACCCCAGATGTAGAGTTGGTTAGCAAGCACTCCAAAGCTACTCTTTTCTATAAACTAATAAACAAGAAGAAAGCCCAGTATGACCTCTCTGTCTATGCTCTTCCTGATGAATATACTCCCCTAGTAAAATGGCAGTCAAGATCTGCAATCTTTGTGCTGTAACATTCCAAAGCTGATTCCAGAACAGTGGAAGTATTTAGATGATGCCATTAAATCACAAATAGCAGCATGTTTCTCAGTGCTATCTACTTGTTCCTTAGTATAGGGTACCTAAAATAAAATGACTGTGTAAGCCAAGATATAAATGATGTGAAAAATAACGTAAAAGATGATCAGAGTCAGCACCACTTTTGTACTGTACCAGAATAGCTAATAAGTTAAATACCACCATTCAGACATCTGTGCTGTTAATTTCTAAAAGGCATCACATAATTCCCCTTGAAGCCAAGAAAGAACATCCCTTGGAGGGTGCTGCTTTTGTCTCTTCCTTCTCAGAGTGGCCAACTTCCAGAGGTGAAGAGGTTGACCCCAAATACTTTTACCACATAGTACAGCGTTGCACTAGCCTTGGTCTAGTTATCCTTACAGAGGGGGTTGGCTCCCAATATTCCCATACATCATAACTAAATTTTAAAGCTGTTCAAATTATATTCCTGGAGACTAAAAACCTATTATCTTCCCTTGATCAATTCAAACCATGGAAACAGTGCCACACTGGCTACCTCTGGAACAGGGAAAGCCTTGAATACACAGTGCTGAAGCTGAACTAATTAGACTTTGTGACAGATTAATTATTTCTGAGGCAGAGCTGACCCTCAGTGAAGCTGCTGCTTCTGGGACCCAGTCCAGTAGCTTTACATGGTGCAACCTCTCAGGATTTCTACTCCACCTCCTTGCAGCACATGGATAAACCCTGACTGCCCACTCCACAACCCATGTACTTACAGTAGGCTTAGAAAAAACCCTAAGAGATTGTAAATTTAATATACAAATGTACTGCATATAATAAATAACTTAATAAAATAGACAATTTCAGTGACTTGTCTTTGTGCTGTCTCTGTCCTAAGGAAAACTAGGGAGATTTCTATACCTGTATCACCAATGTACACATATCCACCCAATTCCAGACCCTGTGAATTGCACAGGGACGTATTGGGGTGAAAATAAATACTTTGGTTGCTACTTTTTCTGGGGAGGATAAAAAGGAAATATGATCTTGAATAGAAAATGACCTAGTGCAGCAAAATAAAATCACACTGGTCAGATCACAACTGTAAAGAAAGGAAAATGAAATGGAGATTCAAATACTTCTCAAATGTGTAACAAAAAAATCATAGTTCATGCTGCAGACAAAAGTATGGTAGCTGATCCAAATGTGTTCAGAAGAAATTGATGCACCTTTTCTTTTTCCTTCTTGAAAGTTGAACATATGTCGTTTTTTCCTCACTTTCTTGGGTTAACCCATCTTTTATAATAACAATGTAGAACTCTGCCTGATGGTGAACATAGAAAATTGCCGTTTCAGGTTGAAAGGAACAGGCGTGTTTGTTTATGCACAACAGGTACACTAATTATTTTCTGGATAAACAGACTGAAGCAGTAAATGTTCCACCAGAAAAATGAAAACAATAAATTGGAAGATTTCAAATTCAATATTGCACGTGCAACTGGGAAACAAAGTCGAGTCAGATGAGCTGAATCCAGCACAGCCACCAGCAAAACACCTCCGTGCCCAAACCAAACCCTTCCTGCTGCTGGGTTTAAGGACCACCAGGTATTTTGCTGTAATATCATCTGTAGTTTCTTTTCTGTACATAACCAGCAAGACCACTTATCTTTAAAGACTTCCACACCCACGCTGAAGACCTCAAAATTTCAGATGAGCACTTTCTACATGGAATTTGAGGTTGTAAATAATCAGTAATTAACATTGTAAATGTTTATTTAAAAAACTCCACATTTAATCTGAAATATTCTACATATTAAAATACCATTGTTTCTGAGAACCTAATTTTCAAATATTATAGATGCTAGTGATAACAGCAGGCAGAATTTGCTGCAAGTTTTAAAAGACACTGAAATTATTGTATACACTTGACATAAAATATTTTGAAATACCAACTTGTATGTGTCAGAGCAGAGAAGTTGAAGTCAGAAAAATGATACTGAACTAAATCACTTTGTCCAATCTTCAAGAAACTCAAAGGTATGTACTGCTGTGATAGGCAAATGAGAGAATAGCACTCTGTAACTTTTTAGCAGGCAATTTCTGTGATAAAGTAAAAACCATAAGACACATATGTTTGGACCTGTTTGTGTTTAATCCTCACCTCAAACTTCTGTCGGAGCTCTGCGTTTCCATCTTCGTCAGCATCTGGAATTGGAACATTATAATATTCACCTTCTTCTTGATTCAGCAGCTTGTACCTGTGGAACATTCAAGAAAAGACAATGACTTGACAGATACATCCTTGTTAGATTTAAAATCTTATTTAGTCATTTGCATGCAGCCTGTATCAATGTCACCAGTGTGTAAAGAGCTGCTTTCAAATATCTAAAGCAAACTTAAACAGAATACATTTAACCTAAAATGAGATCTTTAAACTAAACTGTCAAGGGATTTAATGGACAAGGAAATTCTTTCCACCCTTCCTGTGATATTATGGGAGACACCAACCCTGAAGAACCTTAATCTCTGATTCTTCTATAGCCCTAAACAATTATCTTTGATGAGATGAGAAGACATGCTGAGTGCTGCCCCTAGCTTGGTAGGTAATATGATGTCATTTAATAAATCCCATTCCCACCTACCTTGCAGAACTATATATAACACGATACGCTTACTAATGAATATATCACATGTGAGATGAAAATAGAATTCATATCACAAGATGATGTACACAGAATTGAGTAACTGAGTTTGCAGCAGCTCCTGGTTGTGAAAGTTCCATGAAGACCACAGAAAAATAGTTTCTTTTTATTCTTTTTATTACCTTTCTTTGTCACACAGAACCTTTGCTTCCTACACTCAGTTGCATATTCTGTGAATTTATAACATGAGATACAGTAAAAAGCTTAAAAAAAGGTACATGATATTGAAGAAAAATACTGGTTTTAAACTTTTTTGTGATACAGTCTCTCCTCCTCTCGTTTCAGAAACTTACCATCCACTGGCTGGCATTTTCATCAGCTCTGACACCCCAAATGACAGAGATCCCATGAAATCATTTCTGGTTGTTCGATCCCAGTCCCAGACCTCTACGGATAATCGTCGATCTTTGTCTGTGGGTTTTAATTTACTAAACAGGAGAGAAATACAGGAGTTTTCAAAGCAACACTGAAATAAATGGTTCACTACATGCAAAGCCACTCCATTAAGAGGCATTAAACTTACAATGTGAATGACTCATTCCAGTCTGGGTTCAGAGTAGAACGGATGGTTTTTGTTTTTTGTTTACTTTCATTCTTAGGGTCTGGGATGAGCTTCAGCTTAACATAAGGATCTGAAAGTCCATTTGGATCCATGGGAATTAGGTTTTTTGCTTCCCTCACTGTCAATACAAAACATATATAATTTGTTGAGGGTTTATAAATAACTTTTAAGCAATCAATAACATGTCAAACCACAGTTATCGGAACACGTTGAAAAATAAAACAAATAGGAAGTGAAACACATGTAGACTTGGTATGGAAGAAACCAGTTAATGTAAAGCAAGTTTGCATTTCATGGCATGTCTAAGAACAGGAGAGAGAAATGACAGTAGAGAAGAGCAATTTCCAAACAACAACATGCAGCTTCCAGGCATCCCTCTTCCTGCAACGGAATGATTAAATGTCCAAACCCATCACTGTAAAGTTTTATGCAGGTAGCAATTCCTTGTGCTTTTATTTACTTCTCAGTCTTAGGTTATACCACTGTGAAGTGTCAGCCAAATACCATATGGGTGGAAGCCAGATCACAGCAGATTTCTGACGAGAGGGTGACACAATCCATCCTGGGAAGGTACCTAACACTAAACTTCCCTGGGATTCGTGGTTCATTAGTTGTCAGGTGGAATGGCTGAAAGCATTCTGTCATGACAGCAACCACGGTAAAAGCACAGAGAAGACAAGTTTAACTTCAGTTTCACAGAAATGTTAATGCAGCTGCTATTTTTACAATGTCAAAAGAAGGCATAAAGTGAGTTAATCTATTGCATCTTGCTACCGATCCGCACAAAGAGAGAGAGAGAATAGTCTCTTAATAAGACATGCACAAGACCACATCCCCATGCAGAGCAAGGCAGGCAGTGGTGGTAGATGAAGGCATTTATTGGGGGCTTGTCAGCCTTGGGGTCTCAGTCTGCCTGAAGTTACTGCAGAGCTGTGGAGTTCAATAAGGAGCTCAGCCGGGAGCAGATCATTCCAAAGGAGGAGCAGAGAATACCTCCTCCCTCTTGCAGAGGACCAGCATCATGTCCACATAACAGGACATGTAAGGTTTTATTCTGTGTTAAGGTTGAGGCGAATTTTCTTCATGCTGTGACACCCTGTCCCACCCACACTGGTCAAGGCATGATGAAGCTGGGATTGGGAATTCAGCACTCAGGACTGGAGCAGCAATCCCCTGGGGTTGTTCTGGACAGAGACCATCATTCATTCATTAATCCATTTGTAAGGTTCCTAGTTTAAAACTACAATTGTTCCTGGAAGGAAGCTTTGAGGGTGACGTGTCCTAGGCTAGGAAGGAAGGCCAGCACTGAAGTCACTAGAGACTCTCTGGGATTGACAGTGCCCTCAGCTCCTGCCTCCACAGTGTCAGCATCAGGAGAGTTATTAATTTATCTACCTGAAGAAATCTGAAAGGAAATCTAGGAAACATCAGTGCTTAAGTCATCAATTATTTCTTGATGGAAAACATTTCCTACCCAAATCTGAATTTTAGAGTTAATGCAAGGTGAAAACCAAAATCAAGTCAGGATCTTCAACAACAGATAGTTGTGTTTACTCAAGGCACTCTTCCCCTTTTCCCTTGGATTTAAATGGCATTTTCATATTACAAACAAAAATTACAGACCTTCCCAGGATTTCAACCTGTTATTTCCCAGGATGGAGGCTGGAAGGCATCCACTCCACACAAATATTTCATAATGTGTTGTTTACTTCCATTATTTATAGGAAAGGAGGACATTTTTCAGGCAACAGCCAAACGATTTGTAAAGCAGCTGAAGTACATCTGTTCAAAATGTCCTTTGTTCTCTCTTCAGAAGTAAAGGCAGGGTGCTGGTGGACTGACAACCACACTCTACTGCTTCCATAAGACAGAGGATGGACAATGAATGTAAAGCACAGGACAGGTAATATTGAGCTTTACTTCAAGACAGTGAAAGGAAGGACTATGGTGTTGACAACACCCCCATTATAACATAGCACTGAAGGTGATTTACAAAATGATATGATGGTTTTGCTCCACTTCTGCACATCAGGTATACACAGAAGTTGATGGAACTAGCTCTAGGCTGACATTTTTCCTTTTACATGATGGAGACTGTGTTTTAGTGCTCATAATGCTTATGTTCTTCCAAATGACATAACTGCTAAGTAGGGCTTTAGTGCAAACCTACCACTGAGCTGCTGTGGTATTTCATTCAAGCTGGAGAGGGAAAATTCTCAGGGAAAAACTGGCTATTGCCACAGAAAACACATAATTTCAAACAGTTTGACTGGTTCTGTTTATTTAATGAGGGAGTATTAGGTGTGGCAGAACAAGTTGAAAGAGGGAAATACTACATATAACCAGTGCCTTACACCCAAAATAGCTGTAAAAAGGAGGCAGAGTGCAGGAATGCAAGCAACTGACTTGGAACACACTGGTTTATTTATAAAGGTAGTTCTCGTGCAGAACAGATACCCTGATGTAAATTAATAATTGAAATAAGATCATGGCTAGGAAGGAATCACATTAACTTGAACCAACAGTTGATACTGATGAAGTTATTTCTCCTAAATTTGTGCTTTTAAAATGAGAGACAGAAAATACTTATGGGATAAAATTTTGAAATAAAATTTAATTTTATTTACTATGTTACTCAAATAACTGTACCAGGAAAAATACACTGTTCTAAAAGAAGAGATTTTCTTTTAAAGTCATATTTTTGCAGAGCTTTTCATTCAGTCACTTTCTTGCAGAGCATCTCATACAGTCTGTATATAGAGCTGATGAGGCTTTGTGACTGGGGAGATGACAGCTTTCAGTGCAAAGGAACTGTCTCTACTCTCATTTACTCTGAGTTTGCCCTTTGAAGGTCTCCAGGGGTCAGCTAGAAAACCATTACTCAATGGTTTCTCATTTTCTCATGTCTCAATTTCTCATTTTTTCAACCCATGAAAAAAATCCCATCCAATACTAAAATTTAGCATACTGAAAGTGATCCTCAAATACTTCTGAGGAATAACAAGATTAAATAATCTTTAGCTAAATATTTACAAACCCAGAGGGATTAAGAGCCAGAGTGAAGGATGAAGTGACAGCTTTCAATGCAAATTGCTCTCACTTATCCTATATCTGCTTTTATTTTGTTTGGGTTTTCCTCTTTTTTTTGTGTGTGTGCTTTGTGCATGGCACTTGTGACTATTGCAGCACATGAGCTATTACTTCCAAATCCACTTTTGAATTTTTCCTTCTCTTCTGTGGCTTGGTGTGCAGGAGGAACAGAGCTCTCTGCATGTTCTACAGCTTCCCAGACAGATACACTGAGAAGTTTTTCATTAAAAATCCTTGAACAAAATGACTTGATTTTAACACAGCATCTTCAGACAGATCCTCTATGTTTAAATTTTACCCTGAGATGCTCGGTGTCAATTCTAAATTTTAAGAAATTGGCTGTGTGGATGCAGAGCCACTCTGTGAGGCTCAGCTATGGAGAGCTCCTGGGAGAAAACCATCACTGATTAGCCTTGATACATGCTGCTGAGCTGAGAAAACAACACTGACAGCAGGAGGACCTGGCAGTGTGCGTGAGACTACTTTTTATTTTGCAGCAAACATGGAAAAAGAAAAAAAAAATCCCTCTAAATGCAAGAGAGAGAGGAGCTCAGAGATGAATTGGGAAGGAAAGATGCAACATATACTAAATACAGGCTGCCAAAGAAGTCATTATCTCACTCCTTGTTTTAAGATATCTGGCCCATTTGTACTTTTGTCTGCATAATTAGTACCCTTAGACATCTTTTTTAATCTGACATAGCACTTCTTTTCTCGAGGAAACAGCATGATGATACATGTGCTACATAGTGCTTATAAAGAATTATCATCTAAGTGGTCTGTCTCTTTAGGGGCACCCTATTTTTACCGAGATGGGTCAGGTTTCAATCAGAGGGCTGCCAGGAAGAATTGATTTCCTCCTCCCCACCAAAGGCACTACCTCTTGGCATGTGGTTGAAACAGAAAAAGATTAAATGACAAATTGCTCCAAGAAAATAAATCAACTTAGGTGAATTCTGCTATAGCCAGAATGACAGCAGGCAATCTCACATCACTTTATAATCATTAGTTAATTAAACTCAGGACGGTAATAGAGAACTTGCTCTAATTTATGGATGGTTGAAGAGAGATACAATTTGCCATCACTTGATGTGTAATTTGGACAGGAACCTAGAATACTACCTGCCAGTTTTCTGTCACAGCTATTCAGCATGATAATGACCTCTGTACTGAGCAAAGCAGTTGGTGCAAGATAAATCTCCCAACGTTTTGTCCAGATTAGACTCTTACTGAGGACTGAGAAAACAAATGAAAAGACAGCAAAGATGAAGATATATTGAAGTTTCTAACAAATTCAAACTTGCCCATGTTTTCCTTCTAAAAGCAAAAATAGTTGTCAACTTGCCAACAGGAAAAAAATATATCATCTTCCTCTTCATCATTGATGAAGAGATGATGACTGTGAAGTCAGCATAAGATGTAGACTGTTTGATGGCCATCCTGTGGCAGTTCTGTTACATGCTGCTTACAACCAGCAGTATCCACCCAGATGTTATGCTTAAAACCAGGACACCCACTTGGCCAGGAATAGTATAAAGACATAGGCAAATACAGAGCTGGTCCTTAGGTATTCACACCTTAAATATCTTAATAAGACAGAGTGGGCTGGCAGAGAACATCTGATATTTTCTGTAAATTCAGACAGAATTTTGAGGAATTCAGAGAGCAGATGACAAAACCAGAACTTTTTCTATGGGATGGTTTAGGTCAAGAGTTGCAAGCTATACACAGCTACAAATAACTTGTAGCAATACTAGCAAATAAATGTAGTCATGGGAATGAGTAAATAAATGTGTCTGTCCCTATAACAAAGCTGAATTATTAGCAGCGTGAGTTTACTCAGTTCCTTCTAAAGTGAGTCACAGTTACCTTTTTTCTGAATTCCCAAATGTTGATAATAAAACAGTTTACTAATCCCAGCAACCATTTCTTGCCAATATTTTACTCCCTACAGGCAACTTAGATGAGCAGAAATCTCTCAACCGCATGCAAATAGCTGCTTTTAGAAGATGCTCTGAGTCTCAAATGATCTTGTCTGGCAAGCTATCTAGCAAAATGAAAGGAAAGGGAGACCTTTGTTAGCTCCAATACAGCACAAAGTTCCTGTCTTCCCACAATAAAGCATTAGTCAATTAGTTCATAACTCTCATTATTTCCTGAAGATGATTCTGGCAGAGATTTCAGCGATCTGCCCAGTTTACAGGTGACTTAGGTGAGTGGCAGAGGATCCTGTAGCATTCCCAGCCAAGGAACTTTCTCTTCAGTACCTTACTGCACTCTCTTAATCACAGTTTAAAAGATTTACTTATTACTGAGCAGGCACTTTCTTCATTTGCATAGTTGTGCTCTCTGTATGCAAACTCCAAAGCTGTATCCAAAGCTGCTCAGCTTCCATTAAAGGTTTATTCTAAGACTCTAGGATCACTGAAAGCTTGCTTTTCTGGAGCTGGTTGTGACTCACACATACAACTGGCTGCAAAACAGACCCTGCTTTGGAGACAAGTTTCCAATTTCTGTACAGTTTTCATCACTAAAAGGGCTTTCTGACATGACACTTCCCTCTGTTCCACAACTGCTTCCCTGCCCAGTTGAAATTTCTTTTAATATCCCTCCTGAGACCAGTGCCTACTCATTACACCCCTGGAAGATGACAAAATAATGCATGTCAACTACAGGCATGCCTGCACTTCACAGGTGAGCTACACACAAGAAGCTGATGATTAATTTCCTTCCTAGAACAAGATAAAAAAATGAACTGATGTTGCATGAGACTTCACTCCTCTGTGTTTATTAAGGTATCCTCCCCTATTAAAAAAATTGTACCATGATCTCAAATGCCACTACTTGTGCTTGCAATAGGTTATTCTGCTTAAATTTCAACTGGAAATCTCACAGGAGCAGCTGTATTTTACTTGTAAAATAAGACTGCCTTTATAAAAATTATCCTCATAAAAAATATGTACTTCTGGGTAGAACAGCAACTTAATAAAACATAACGTCTTAACACGAGATGTATCGAGTTGTCCGAAAAGGGATTCAGATCAGCATGTTCACAACTCATATCTCTCTATTATTACATAAATATATAGCATTTTTAGTTAAATATTTTATGTGCATGCAGATGGCCACCTATGAAAAACTAATGTTTCTTTTACATACTATATATTGCCTATTTCCTCATGGAAAAGTTAATTTAATGAATGAAACATTCAGTTGCTGCTGGGTTGGTATCTGTTAAAGGCACGGCTCTTTCTGTAAGGAATGCAGCAACCCCAAAGATTTGGGGAGTGACAGAAATGAGGGAGGATATTAGTGAGATGAAACATGCAATTCACACTCTTTGAGACATCAGAAATGCCTCCCACATGGAAGCAATTATTTGGGATCACTTTTATAGGAATATGGTACTAAAAGCTGATCAAATAGCCAGAATATTGATATGTGTTCTCAGTTTGTGTTCTCAGATATGTTTAAATCAGTTGCAGAAAATTATATTAATGCTAACAAAGACATTAATGCTGACCTATCCAATCATAAATAACATTATTACAGCATGTACATAGTGGGGTCTTTAAGGAGACAATTTTTATTGGAATCCAGGAATGTGCCAAAATTCTCCAGTTCATTTCTCGGGGTTGTTTGGGCAGAGGTTCTTCCCCCACTGTCCAGAGCAAGCAGAGAGACATGACATTAATATGCAGTGCTGGGAGGTGGCTCAGCATTCACATAGTCATAAATAATTTGACAAATGTACGATGGGGAGCACTGATCTCCTACGGGGGTTATTGCTGGAGAGCCTGCTATGTGCTCCCAACCTCTGCAGAGATGCCTGCCAGGTTTCCCTCTCTGTTAAATAATAGAAGCATTGCTGAGGAATAAACCCAGATTTTCTGTATTCTTGCAGCTAAGAAAAACACATTTAAAAAAACCTCTGAAAACTCTGGGCTGCCTATATATATATTTTAATAATGTTTACGTAACAGTAGGGTGCATTAGCTGGCAGCGAGCACTAACACCCTGCCTCTAAATTGGTGCCTGTGTCAGGAGGGCAGGTTTTTTATTGTCAGCTGCTGTCAAATCCAACTCCCAGCAACTGATAGGTCACAGTTTAGGATCCCAATAACGTGGCAGCTTTTTATATGTGAGTGCACCAGATGGGGTTATTTTCTCACAAAGGTTATTGTTTATTCCGTACAAGAATAACTCAAAAAAATAAAATTAAAAAACCAAACCCAAAACTGTGATTCAACCACTGAAAGATGCACTGAGAAGAGTTGACCCTATAAGATGGGTCAACAAGTAAATGTAAGAGCAACAAACTTTTAAGGCACATCAGGAGGAAGAAACTGTGGTTCAAAATGCATAGATTAAAAATAGCAAAAACTGTTTTACTGTGCCTAAAAGCAGAATTTCCAAGTCAGTCCAACTTATGAAAGGGTCACAAATTCAGTGATTTCAGGAAAAAAAGCAATTCAAGAGAGTTCCTATAAAAAGAAAAACCACCATGGTGATTTACTGCAAGGGCTGTAAAAGATTAATATCCAATGCAACTCTCAAGCAGGCAGCTATAAAATAAACCACTGATATTTAAGATTGCAACACAAGTGAGCACTGAATGTGGTATATTGACTGGCCTTGGGAAGATGGTGAGGTTTTGGTAAAGCAGACTGATACAAATTTCCTACTTGTTTGTGTCAAAGTGTTGCAGTGTCTGTAACACTCACCCAGAAAGGACTGAATGCCATCTCTAAGCACCCAGATTGCAGATTTGACCCAGTGAACTGCAATGAAGCATGTTTACATATAGGACTGAATCATTCCCACCATCAGTTCAATTCAAAACCTGCCAAAGTCCTTGGATATTTTAGATACTCTGCCTGCACCACTGGCCAGCTCCATCTGGCAGTACTCTCTGCCTTGCCTCTTTCCTACTCTTCACTGGGACACCCCTCCCTTACAATTTACATATTTTATAAAGAAAACAGTAAGTGAGCATGAACTGTGACCTTTTTTTGGAAACAAAAGCTTCCATTAAACCCTCAAAGCAATTATGCAGAAGTAAAGACAAATTGCAACATACTAAAGAGCATCCCCCAAACGATGGTCACTGAGCACTCTGTGTCCTCTGTGGGCTGTCCCAGCTGGAACTGGGATGGTTGAGGTGCCCATCAAAGTTATTTGCAAGACGCCAAGCAGAGTGGCAGGTCTGCATTTAGCAGCACAAATGTTTTGTGTGCAATCAAGGCTGGTCAGGAAAGAATACTTATCACCAAAACAGGATG
This sequence comes from Heliornis fulica, assembly GCA_013399135.1. NCBI lineage: Eukaryota > Metazoa > Chordata > Aves > Gruiformes > Heliornithidae > Heliornis > Heliornis fulica. Next base: position 873,775 of record VXBZ01003438.1, read on the forward strand.
GAGAGGAGAGATATTGAGGAATTCAGCTGAAGGAGTTCAACACCAACAGAGTAATTCCTCTGAAAAAAACGTTCAGGCAAAGGCTCAGACCAAACAGATGATCATTGATTGTTTTTCCTGCTGTTCCTAAAACCTCCTGGACATTTAATTCCCCTCTTTTCCTGAACCTAAAGGCAGTGGTATTGTGCTTGGCAGCTCAAGGAACTATGTTTTCTAACAAAGGTTTTGTCAATCAATATTTTAGAAGCGATGCTGTACTGGGGAAAAAAAGGATATAAAATTTTTTTTGCATGGCAATATGTCCACAAACCCACAATTCCTACTTTCCATTCCAGTTAAACCTGCACAAAAGGTGTCTGAAACTTCAGCCAGTCTGGGCTTAACCTGTATAATATTTTTAATTAAATAAAGAAAAAAGAAAAAAGAGAAAATCTTACTTTCAGGGCAACTGTCATTTTGATTTAAAGGTGTTTTCTGAAAGGTTGGCAACACTGACAAGCCCCAACCAAAACAACTCTGCAGCACCGCAATTGTTATATATGTAACAAGGCTACAGTAAATATTTTTCTTTCTGTCCAGAAACCTACTTAATTGTGGGATGGAAATGTTTTATTTATAAACACAAAAGTATCAGCATTTGCCAAATGCACTCACACAAAAAGAGCTGATGAAGAAAACCTACCAAATATCCATAACATCATAACCATATTCACATCTCAGACAAGACCTTTCTGAATTAAATTGTGAAAAAAATAAACATTTGTGTAATTGTTTTACAGTGTTTTGGGGCCACAAAAACTTGTGAGAAGCGTTTTATAAACCTGCTGAATCATGAATCATAGAAAGGAGAACAAATCAACAATAAATTTTACTACCAACCTTCTGCTTCAGATATCAGATACACTAATTGTCAGCTGACCCCAGCTAAAACAGAAAGGATGTAAAAAGCAAACATAACATGTGCATATATTTACATATATGTAAATACAAACTCTGTTGTAGGTCCTCTGAGAAAATCCATTCTCTGATATACCACAAGGATGTTCTGTTGGAGTCGAACAACCCTTTACATGTCTATTTAGAGGGAAAAAAGTCTTTCAACTTGCAAAATATATTTTCCAGATTTTTTTCCTGCAACTTCAGACTTGAAATGGATTGTTGGGGGGTGGAGGAGGGTGGGGGCAGGGGTATGCATGTGCACAGTTGAAGCTTACTTAAAAATCCTGTGAGAAACACTTCTAAGGAAATGAACTGCCACCCTCTTTTTCCTTTCTCTCTCTCTGTTCCTACTCCCTAACTTGATAACCTTATTATATTTTATAACTCACTGGGAGCAATATATGGGATTGAATCCAAGTAGCCTTTGTTTATTAAATATTCTGAATTGCAGGAAAGAGCTCCTCAGCTGATGAAAGTACTTCTTATGTTCTGGAGATGATGGCTAACTTCCTGAGCAGTTAGCTACCCTATCAGGCTGCTTCCAACTCAAAAACCTGACACTGCAGTGATACTCTAATTAATGTTCATGAATGTTAAAATTTATTACTAGTTTTGATGTTCCTATTTATTTTTATGAACACCAGATCATAGAGTTTCTTGATTCAAGGACATGTTGAATAAATCCTCACGTGTCTGAAGGGAAATGCTCCATCACTGGCTTCAATACACAAAGATTTGACCGAGGTACATAAACCCACAGTATAACAAGCATTATAAAACTCACAAAATACCAAAATGAATTGTTTACCTGTTACTTCCAGTTTGTCACCAGTGACTTCAGCTTTCAGGTAAATCCTTCCTCTTTTCTCTGTGTGATCCATGCCACAGAGGCTTGGGACGTTTATCACGCACTGCTTATGGACGTTCATATCACAAGCTGTGGATATAACAATGGTTCAGACAGTTATGAGAAGCTGATAACACGGTTACCCTGCAAACACTGAGGAAAGTGAAAGTTAAGATTACAATGCCTAACTGTTGGCAAGGCTGTCAGAATACAGCTGTGTGGTTTTTAGCTGAAGGACATGGCTAGTTTCCATCTTACAATATATTTTATAGGCAGTGAGCAAAACAGAGAATAAAATAATCTGCTTCAGAAACCTAAATATATCATTAATGAAGTGCAAGGGGAAGAAAGTGAAAGCAGAATAGAAGACTTGCTGGGAATGGGACTAAGAAAACAGCAATTGTGCCAGCAGTACCAGTGAAGGGACGTAGATTTAAATTGATTATTAGACTTTCTAGCAGGAGATTTCCAAGACAGATGGAATCCAAGGAAAACATTGGACCTTGGCTACCAGCTGAACTGAAATGTCATTATTCCACAGTGCATTTACCTGACTAGTCCATAAAGAGGTGTCCTCAAAACTGAATATACCATGTTCTCAGCAACAGAGGTGATGTTCATCAGCATATTATTATAGTACTGAAACATCCACTTGAAATATAGCAGTACTATAAATAGCTGACATTTAAAATGGTATTTTCCACTGAAAAGAAATAAGAAGCCAGCACCCAGTGTTTCCATTTACTGTCTTAAATACCCTTTTGGTAACATTGAAAAACTTCACTTACTGTCACATTTCATCCCTTGGTGTAGAAGCCCATAGAGCAGTGACCCACAGTGGTCACAAAAGGTGGGGCTCCCATATGTGTGGATCTTAAATTTGTGCTTGCTTCTGGGATCCTGAAGGAAAAAACACAAAGAGATTCTGAAGTCATAAAAAACAAGGTTGACACACCTTTAATATACCACTTTAAATACCCAAAACTTTCCAGCAACTTATACTACAGAAATTAAACTTATTCCCAACACTTATCAAGGGACCTACATTGGTGCAGACACTAAAACTCCCATCCACTGACTGTATATAACATAAAGTATAATGATGGCATTCAGCCCATGGCTAAAGTGTCTTATACTGCCTGTTTGTTTACAGTGTCTTGTCATCACCATTCTGAAATGATGACACAAAGTACAGCAGGAGAGGGGGGAAGCAAATGTGAATCTGACATACAGTCGAGTGACTGTAAAACCGGGATGCTAAAGATGGGATCATCCTGAAATGTTGCAAATTTATAATAGATATCATTGTAAATGAAAGTGGTCAAATTCTAACCTGGCATGTAGTAAATATTTTACAGAGAGTGCTATTCCCATCTGATTGTCCACCAGAGAAATCTATTGTGAGGACATTTTAAGGTCATGAGCAGCTTGGAAACAGTTTCCAGTTCAGGACACCAGTGAAAGGGAATACACCCAAATCACTGAAACTCCCAAATACATTTTCTGTTTTTCTTGGGGCAGAGGTCTCTTTTGGGAAACCAAGAACATTTATATAAAAGGAAGAAATCACATCTTCAACATGTTCACCCATGTTGGGCTCATCCCATATATACCCAGGCTCTGAACTTCACATACACCAGCCTGTACCTGACACTTAGAGATGAGCATTGCAAAAATAAACAGCTTGATAGCTCTGTACTTGCTGTGCACATCATCTCCACTGTGATATCCTTTATGAATACTCCCAGCTCCAACTGTACACTAATCAAAATTATCACTGCACAGTCTTGAAAAGTTGGGAAGAGCAGTGATTCTTCATGAAACACCAAGGAAATTATTAAATACTAGGTCTTCTGTGCACTGAAACATCCTTAATAAAAATATAACTGCAAAATGAGAGCTCATGGTTTCTTCCTTTTGCATTTTATGTTGATGTACATTTACATGAGACTGATAAAACTGTCTAAACAACCCCTAATTTTTCAACTTGCACCTGCCAATAACAGCTTTCCAAAAAACCAAAAGTAACACCCAGCATGTTATACAAAATGGAAAACTCTTTCTTCAAAGAGAAAAGATTCCTCTAGTAAAAATTCCTTCTCAAGAAACTCAAGAAATTTGGTAATCCCTAGCAGTAATTTTCAGACTATGAGAAGGCAAAATCTTGCCTTCAAAATTTACTGTATTGCCATACTACACTTTGTGAAGGCTTTTTGGTCTGTTTTGGTACTGATTCTAAGTTTTATCAGGAATCCATACATAGTAGTACTGTTAATTATGTGGAATCCAGGAAAACAAATACAGACTTTAAATTAAGAATTCAAATTGAGACATTTCAGTAAATCTGTTCTTGTGCAGCCTGAGCAATGAAATGCAAACTGCTAACAACCACATTTATTTTGTAAACACAGTTAACCTAAATGGAATGACATTCAATGCTCCTGAGAACATCTGCTTCGTTATTTATTAAAGATATAGCCAATGGGTCTTGTGGCACAGGGTCATGGGAACATTGCTTCACTACAGGGTTATCTGATGGATTGACTCTGAGTATATGCTTCCAAACAGTTTAAAACACATTTTCAAAGCTAATTCTTCCTTAAATTGGTTTGTTTAGAAGACATAAGGAGACTTGTTGCCTTATAAATATATACACTTTTTAACATTACTTTGGTAAGCACATCTGTTGTGAGAGGGACAAAACCAGCAGCTTCTAAGAATGACACTAAATAAACAGATTTTTAAAGTTGTGTTTAACATCTGACATAAGTGGTATTTATAAGTATAAAGTAATGATATAGAGGGGAAAGAACTATGGGAAATTATTATAGTGAATGTCTACTAAAGACATCGAACCTGTAATATTATACTGAAATTCTGTAACAATTCTACCAAACAATTCCGTTCCAATCAATGGCATATACATGGTAATTAAGTTAAGCAGGGGTGTGTGTGCAGCTTAAAAATGTTGTGACATGTAAGGACAACTATACCACACTCACTACAAAGCAGCACTACTCCAGCAAGGGCTCACGTACTCGCACGACTAACAGCACGTAACTACAACGTACCAGCTAAGGCACTCCTAGAAAATGATGAAATAAAACCAGTCACATGAATAAATAAATCAAGTCAGATCAAACCTTGAAGCTGGCCCTGTGTGAGTCAATGTATATAATTTGACTCATGGTTTGCTTTCTATAATAAATGTTAGTTTTCTATCGTTGCGTCCGCCTACTGTATGATGTTTAAGAATTCAATATCAATTATTTTTTTAAGAGCAGCAAGTATGTTCTGATTATTCTGAGTTATTATTGTATATGCACACATGAAGTCACTTATTCCAGGTAGAGCATTTAAAAAGATGACAAAGGAAAAGAATACAAAAACTACTGAAACAGAAACTTTGCAGGTAGGAAATCTCTTTTAAAATCCCTTTAGAACTCAATAGAAGAACCTCAAACATATTTAAAAGCTAACAAATTAGAGAGTGCACTCTTCCTCAGCATTTACTCCTATTTTATATTTCAGTCTGATGCATTTTGTTTAAGTTTTGGTCAATTGAAGTATATTAAACATTACTATTTTGCAAGCAATTCTGAGAATGTATCATGAAAGCCAAGAGATCTCAATGCACCCATCAGAGAAGAGAAAAACTTTTTCTCTTAGTCCCTATATTAACATGGGCTTCTCATGTGTTTAGAACCACCCCTGAATCTACAGTTTACATTTTAATTATAAGTAACTAATTGAGTAACTATTACTGCATTGCCAGTACTAACTGCTTACACCATTAATAACAATTAGCACTTATTAATAATTTAACATTTCCCAATGTTAAATATCCATTACAAGTGCCTTATATGCATTATTAAGGCAGTAACATAATCTTTAGTATTTATGTGATATATGTATTTAATATTTAGAGGTAAATTCACGAGTTAGAGGTAGGCTCCTGCAAATTTTCTTCAAATATCCCCTTTTAATCAATGTAAATTTTCAATAATTCTCGAAGCATAGCTGGCAGTCATATTTCATAGTAAACACAGGGAGCCAAGCCAGGATATGACAGATGATCTGCCAAATAATGGCTGCTATTTGCAAGAGAATTGAACTTTGCACTAAACTTGGCAGAGATTAATTGTGAAACTATAAAGGGAAAACCCACTTCTGGTTCCAAAATCCATCAAAATTATGAAGGGGGAACGTGGTAATGGGAAAGCAATGTGAAAGCACTTGTTAAGCAGTGATGAATGATATGTTCTATTAAAATTAATGTTATTTTCATGATAAAAAGTTAATTCTCTGCTATTATTAAGACAATCCCCCATTTTTATAAGTACAACTGAACGCAATATAGTATAATTAAATGGGAAAGGAAACTCTGGGCAATCGATATCCCAGACACTTAAATATTTGTCTTTGAAAATACTTTCAATTGGCAGAAATTGAGCCAGTGCTCTGCAAACCAACCACAGGAGAACAGAGCAGAATTTCAGAGCCTATAATGACACAGATGAGTGCAGAATCCCTATAAAGATGAACAGCAATTAGGCATCTATGCCCCATATAGCTCTGAGAAAAAAAAAGAAATTTTTTTAAAAAAATATGATTTATTACTGCTCCAAAGCCTGTGTGGGAGACAGGCAGGAATCCTGCCGCACTCCAGCAGAGGGAAGCAGAAGAACACGGCGGCATCTCCCCCAAACCCCCACGCGTTTTTCAATCCAAGCATCACCATCGATCGGCATTTTGCACCCCCTGCAGCAGTATTGCCACCATCCCTGCCTTTTTTTCTTGGTGTAGCACAAATGAATCCATTTCCTTTATTGAACAGCAACGGGAAGCACCCCCCTGTGAAAAGCCATTCCATAATTTTTCTGGCTCAAAGGCGGGGGCGTTGCAATAATTGAAAGCGCATGGTTAACCACCAGCACATGTCAAACTGTGCCTTAACACATTACAAAACAGCTTATGAGCATTATATTTCAGAATTCCTTCTAAAAGCTGCCTTTTGATCAAAATTTTATTCCCCTTGGTAGCAACATTGAGCTGACTATAATTCTGCAGGCATTAAATCCTCACTTTGCTTTTAAGTATAAAATATACAACCCCCCTCCCTCATGTGAGGCCGCATCAGCAGAGATACACAAGAACCGCTGTGTTATTACTTCTCCATTCATAATATGTGAGTTGATAATACTGATAATCCTGTCACCAGAACCATATATCTAAGACCAAAACCTCCAAAACTCATATCCATGTCATCTTTAATTTGGCATCTTCCAGGTGACACAGCTAGAACCAGTAAGTTTTTTTGGAAGGAATTTAAATCCACACCGCAAGCACATCTGTCAGTGCCAGAGCCTGTACTAATGATCAAGGCAGGGGGTGAAGGAGAATGGCTGGTTTTGGTCATTAATAGCAGAACACATACATTAACAAGGCAGGATGTAAGATTAATTATTTTATTTTAAGCTCCCTGTGGTTGGTGAAAGGTTTTGGGTTTTTTCCACTTCTGAAGTGCTGGGTTTGTGAACATTAAAAAGCAGAAAATTAAAAAATAGAAGTGTAAAAAGATTTTTGAGAGAAATGCAAGATTGTATTTTCCATTAGAAAAATAACTTAAAGGAGTTCTGAAGCAGATGACCTGTAATGTTGTATTGGGGCCTGCAACAACACAGAACACTTTTTGATAAATAAATGCAGATGTACCTGGTTTTCCATTTCCTACCTCTATCACAGAACCACAGGATTGTTCTTCATCCCCCAGATGGACACTTACAAATATATTTACTACTGATCTAAAAGGTGTTAAGGAAAAGATAACTTAAAACATCCCAAATCACTTCATTTTGAAAAAACAATAAAATAATTCCTCAACTTCAGGAGCATAAATTGTGTTACTGCGTGTTTGAGTTGAAACAAAGGGGCCACAATATACTAAATATGTGCACAGACATAAATACAACTCTGTAAGAGAGATTTGTTTAAAGAGATCTATAGATCTCTACCAGTAGAATAGCCCTGGAGGACTGGCAGGGCTCTTTTCCCGACATTAATACCTTTAAACACCTTTAATTTCCCCACATTGATACCTTTAAACATTTCCTACTGCGATAGAAATCCTGAATCCTACATCTTCCTCCGTCCCCCTCCGAGGATCTTTAAAAAGGAGATCAACAGGAGCACTGCTCCACCAGATCACTGAAACCACTGCAATTTGCACCACAGATATTTTACATTAAGTAGCTCTATCTTCCCCAAGCAAATGCCATGTTAATAAAACATATTTAAGAAGAACCTAGCTTGTTTTTCTCTGCATGGAGCCAAATCCCACATTCATCCCACGCTGTCCTCAGGCAAACTTCCATTTCATTTAGGAAAGTCTTCCAATTCCAGCTTTTCTAAACAGCAGCTACTCCGTGTCCCCATTCAGATACCATGTCTGTTGGAGCCACTTTTCTCTTCACTATTTATTTTCCTATTGAGACCATAAAAAATCTCAGTGATTCCCATGGCATCTTACAGTGAGGAAGCAGCTTCAACCTAGAGGAGCTGTGAGGATCATATCACTTTTTATTACTAGGTATACAAATGCTTAAAGATTGTTTGATATTTCCTCTCTGGAACTGCAGTGTAGAAAATTTTAAGTGCTTTCAGTAAAAAGATAAGACTTCTATTGTCTGAGAAGTCAAAACCACCCTGAAATCACAGAAGGGCTGAGGCTGGCAAGGACCTCCGGATACCACCAAGCCCAAGGCCAGGCTCGAAGCGGGACCAACTACGGATCAGTTGGGTTTTGCAGTGGTTTGTGGGATTACTCTTCCCCAGCAGCAAGACTCTGTAGAGCTCCACATCTATCTGCCAAGAAATTATACAGTGAATCTTTCCAGGAATCCTACCTCCAGGCAGAATGTGGAGTTTTGCTGTTCAGAGAGACTCCAAGGAATAACTCAGGGAAAGCTTTAATTCCACTGATATCCCCAGGATGGGAAACCTCACGCACTTCACCATACTGATGGGGTTAAGAGCATAATAACAAAGGTAGCAGCTGGATAACAACATGGAGACTAAGCTAAAATAAAAGTAATAAAACCTATGTAAATGAGACTTCATGTTTGCAAACCAAGGATGCAATGGCAAAAGGAAGAGGCAGGCTCTTGTGATGATGGATTTGGAGATGACAGAGGTCGGAGAGCCCTGAGCCTCGGCACACCCGCAGCAGAGCGCTGTGCAAACACTGCTGAGCTGCTTGCAGACCACGCAAGCACATCTGAAAGCAGCTGCAGAACAGCAAGTCCAAATGACAGCCAGTTCATCTGTGGGTTCAAAGGTTGGAATTGCACTCAGAAAGGAAGGCTGTTTCTCAAGTTATGATAAAAAATGAACCAAAAATAAGAAAAATACACCTTTCCATCACTGTGATTAAGACCAATTCTATTCTTCATTAATCTGAGGAGAGTTCAGAAGCTATACAAGCANCGACTAAGACAAATTCTATTCATTAATTCTTCATTAATCTGAAGAGAGTTCAGAAGCTATACAAGCAGAAAAAAATTGTATTTAACTAATAACAACAATTATCAATCAACTATTTCCTCATAGAATGATGTACAGAAGACAATTTGACCAGGGTTCAAAAACGATTCAAAGGCAGGTTTTTCAGTCCCCTCCTGGAATTCACATGAAATTATTATTTTTTAATTGAAAGAAACAGGTGGTCATTGAATCAACTGATTTTGATTGCTGCCTTTTGTTCATGTTCTTCTAGTATAGAATAGTACTGATTGAGTTGGCAAATGGAGAAAGAAGATCTGCATGACTGTACTCCCAGGGATTTGTAATTTCCTAATTACTATAAAGACAGTTAAATTTGGAAGGGACTTAAGTGTTTACTGGCTATTTTTTCTTCATTCTTTTTTAATGAAGAAACTGCAGTATAATTACAGAAAGTGCATAAACAAAAGATCCTGACGGAAACGGATTCATGACTAGGAAGGAACGGGGCAAGATTCTGTTCCAGATACAACTCAGGGTAATATTCCAGTGTATAAATAATTTAAATAAACATTGAGTCCAGGGATCCGGTGTCAAAATGAGTCCTAGAAAGACTCCTAACTTCCTGTGATTCTGTGAAAGGAAGAGGCACAGCTGTATATGCCTTTCATAGAAACCCAATTTAATACTTTAATTCTTTGGCAATTTGTTAATTTATTTATTGAACATATACACTATTCCATAGAGAGTATCCTTTACCCCTTGAGCACATTTTGCAATATCTAGTTTAAGACTGATCAGATGGAAGCAGCAATTTAAACAATTTCCTGCTGTATGAAGGTGCAACACTGCTCATTGATAGGTACAATATCCAGAACTGTTTAATATTACAAATTGCAATGTCATTCCTGTGCTTCCAATGGAGCTGACATGTGGAAGGTGTAGTACATGATTAATGTCATACAGGACTTCACACTAATAGATAATGATGTCATTGTCATTGCACTGTGCAACATAGAATCATAGAATCATAGAATGATTAGGGTTAGAAGCAACTCCCAGAGGACATCTAGTCCAAACCCCCTGCAAGAAGCAGGGACACCCCCCAACTAGATCAGGTCAGGTGGCCCAAAATTATTTTACATATTTGCATACAATAATTTCTCATCAGTTTTAAAACATTCCATTGTTGGCCAACTTGTTCATGCTAGAGATGATACGACTTAATTTTCCCGCCCCCATTATCCTCAGCCAGAGCTCACACCATCCTTCTTTCCTGCATGGGAGCTGAAATGAGATAAAGGCTGAAAACACCTCACCTGAGATGCCCCTGTTTCTCTGTAAAAGCAGTGACCCTGAGCACAGAGGTGTCAAGTCAAACAACTCGACATCTGCCGTAGCTCCAACGCTACTCATACAGGAAAGCGACACACATTTATCCAGCAGGTAACCAGAGTCAAGGCAGGGAGAAGCACCATGACTCCAAACACTTGTGGTAGCCATCACAGCCTTAAGCTGGGATAATATTTAGCATGTTAAAGCTTAAGAAAGCATCTCTGCAACCCCAAACTTCTTGACTGCTGACATCTGCAACAACCCACTGGAACACGGGTTGCCCTGAGAAGTAGTGGAGGCTCCATCCCTGGAGATATTCAAGGTCAGGCTTGATGGGGGTCTGTGCAACCTGATCTAGTGAAGACGTCCCTGCTTACTGCAGGGGTTGGACTAAGTGACTTTAAAGTGCAACCCAACACATCCCATTATTCTATGATTTTGTTTGTAAAACCAGACCTGCCCTCAGTGAGTTCTGTCTGGTGTGGTTTGAAGGGAAGTCTTTACCAATAGATTTGAGCACATGAAAATGTGCTCAAATCTATTGGTAAAGACTTTGGTGATTTCCCAAACATTCCCAGAGCAGAGCAGCAGCAGAGCTCTGAATGCAGCTAATGAACACAGCTTGCTAAGCTGCTGTTCTTGTCTCTGAGCTGCCTCAACATGCAAAGCCCTGAATAACAACCGCTTTCCATTTCCCACTCCTCCTCACATGGCAAAACTCCCTTTTCCCCTCTGAAATGGTGAATGCCACCGGAAGAACCCACTGCTTTATCAACACACACCTTACACCTTCTCACCAAACCCATACCCATTTATTTACACCGCTCCTTGTCTCCTTCCCACCTCCCACGGCTGCATCTGTGCACTTCATACTTCCAAGCCAAGGCGTTTATGTCTCTGGATGTATTGCTACCAAACAGGAAGATGTAACATCCATACATATCAACATATGGTTCCAAATCTAAAGCCAACCCCACTACTTCTGCACAGATTTGGTTGTGAGTACTGCAGGAGGGTGTTTCCTGCAGAGGGAAAAGGCAATCCAGAGAGAAATTTGTCTGCCCCAAGGTATTACATACCCTGCAGCTCTGCATCTCTCTTTTACCTTTACTTCAGGTTCAGTTCTGACACAAACATCTCCTCATCACCCCCCTCCCCCCTCCCCTTTTTTTTTTTTTTTTTTTTNTTTCTAATTCTTCATTGTTTTTAAACTTCACTGGGACCTTGCATTGATGTTTCACCAGCTGAGTTTCTAAAAACTGCACTGATCTTCCTGAAAGAGATCCAAGAGGAATTGTTCAGGAAAATCAGACCACCCAGGGAGCGATTACAACCACCCAAGAATTTTTTAGAGATGACATGCACGTGTCATTTAAAAAGGTTTCTCCTCTCTCTAAATACTTTGTCCTTGCTTCTAATACTGAATAGTTTGAAGAGGGCAGTTTTGATCATCAGGGAAGGTACTCACACCATTAAGTGTCTTTACAGTAAAAGTTTCCTCTCTCATGCTCTCAGTTGGTCTTTAGAAGATTCTTCTGCATTACTGAGTTTCCAAAGTACTTAATTTGAATGCTGTGTGTCCCTCTCATCACACATCCCCAAATCACAAGTACCAAAACCACCAAAATACTGCAATTCAGGACTTGATCTGTGGACTATCACTCCAGAAAAGACAGTAGGATGAAGCTCAGCAGCTGTGGAAAGGCACATATAGGAGTACAATCAGGGTTGCAAAGAAGCCTTGCAGCCATGACAAATGCCACAATGCAAGAACTTCATATCTGCCACCATTTTATCCAGTTCCTTATGTCACAGCTCAACAGCTCATTCAAATACAAGGCTAAAAGAATACTGAATTTATGTAATTTATAAAGACATTACATTCCTTTTCTAAAACCTACACTAAAAAAAAACCCATACCCACATACATGCTTATAAATCCATCTTAAAGTGTTCCTGTCCATTACAAAATTACATACCTGTTTATTTTGGTGTAATGGCAAAACTGTGCTGATCATGCACAAAATCAGTGATTTTTGAAAAGTCTGAGAAGTTTTTTGATTCAAAACCAACCAGAATGTCACGACTTAGCAGTTTCTTTACACAAAAACTTGTGTGGTGTCCTACTGCTCCTCACTTGACGAGTTTTATGAGAGACAGACACAAATTTGAAACACCCTAGCAAATTGCCTTCAAAGTTACTCACTGAATAATTCATTTTCACCTTATATTTTATACATTGGTTAATAAAAAAAAAAAAGGCAGGAAGGAGGGTAAAATATGCATAATTTAAACATACTGTTTCATTTTTGTTCTCCATCTCAGTTCTGTCTATTCAGAAGTATGGAAGTTAGAACCTATAAACGAGGCAGACATTTCACAAGATGGGCAGAATTTTGTTTTCCAGAAACAAAAGTCCCATAGAATGACTGTACATAAAATTCCAGTAATTATTCAAACATATTTTCCTCAAAATTTTGAGGAAAACTTTGACTCAAGGTGAAAAAAGCTGCTTAAAGAAACCATAGCCCAAACCATACTGTGATAGATATAAAGGCAGATTCCTTGAATGGTCTTTTATGTTGTATAACCAGTGCAACACTATTTATGCCTTGAACAGATGTTTTCCCACATGTCTAAACAACTCTTCTTCAGAAAAGTAATTGAAGCATGTGAAATTTTGCAGACCAAGGAATATAGAGACATCGGACTCATTGGTATTTTTGCAAGCCAAGCGTTTGGTATCTTTCCCGTAGTGAAGACAGTATCTTCTCTTTTTCAAATTCCCTAATCCTCCTCCTCCAAGTAGAGTAAAAATCATATAAATAGGCAGCTAAGACTGAATGTACAAGATGCTCTGACAATTGCTTTTGTACTCAAAGCCTGACCTTACGATGTCAGAGATCACAGCCGAGCTGTCTGATCCATGTGTTCCCACAGCAGTGCCGCAGTTGCTAGTTATTAACCGATTAAAAATCCAGAAAACAACACTGAAACTTGAAGACAAAGTGAATGGTGCACAATAGACCCCTGAAAGAATGTCAGGCTTTTAGCACAGTCTCTTGGTTCTCTGACATTTGGCAGTGCTGTTTGGGATTTAAAACCAAAAACTTGATGGTACTGTTTGGGGAGAAAAATACTTCATTGTGAGCACAGTTGAGAGCACGCTTAAATTAAAAATAAGAGCTGACACAAATCTTCTGTCCCTTGGGCAGAAGTTGACCCTTTTGAGGTTTGCTAATCAAAAATGGACACAATAAGGACTGTTGTAATCACATTAGAAGAAGGGTGAGCTCCAGAGCTTGAAGCCCTGAAAGGAGGATTTCCTCATGGCTGCCATCTCTGCTTTCCTCCTAAGGCTGAATGAGTCTCCACTGCTTTTCAGCATCAGGAAAAGTCCTTACAGCATTTAGCAATGAATAATATCGTCTATAAATGTTTAATATCTGGCAATTAACTATGCATCTTCAAGGCAAAAAACCAACCAACCAAAAAGAAATACAGAAAGGCTTCACCAAACCATTCAGTGGCATCGCAACATCACGTCCTGGTTAGATATTCTGAGTATGCCCATCCCGAGACAATTCCACGAACACAAGTTTCAGTAATAAGCATTTTTCCTTCTCCTCCTTTAACTGGAGTGTTTTTCTCAAGGCTGTTGATGGCAAAGGAGCTTCCCAGATTACACTGAAGGCTTTTCATTTGGAAGAAAGCCTGCACAGAAGCGTTTTGTTGGCAGAGTACTTCCAGTGAAGGGAAGATGGGTTTAGTCTCCAAACTTTTTATTTCTCAGAAATCACTTGTGGGTAAGAGCAATCTTCTGCCTCTGACCATGAAGATTTTGTAGCTGTAGGAAGCACTGCAATATATTCCTACACTAGACACTGTGAACCTCTATAAATGTTATGTCCTCTGTGTAATTGGCAGCACAAAAAAACTAAACCAAGGCCAAACGTTGAAACAAGCCTTTGGCACCAAACATCACAGCTTTAGCAGCTCTTGAGTGTACAGGTCAAGTGAGACTCTTCTGCTTACACTTTTTTTTCCCTCCTTCTCTTTGGTGTGAAATCCCCCAGCCAACACAATTTAATGGTGCCCTAAATGTTGCTAAGTATGTCATCCATCAATTTTAAAGTTCATTCTCTTGAGTATGACTAGTTTTGATTATACAAAAATGTATATCCAAGAGCATCAGGCAAAAAATGTGAAGGGTGAGAAATAAGCAAACAAATCAACAAATGTTTTATTTCATTCTTGTAACAAAAGAGAAAAAGTTGTGCCATTTTGTCTCCATCCTGATTTTACACTGTTCAGTCAAAAAACATGTACTGGGAGTCCCTGCAATGATTGCAACTAATTAATTTGCCAACATGAGGCCAATCAGGCTGGACGCTTCTCTGCTCGTTGCATCATGTACCACTTAGATACGGTTTTTAGCTAGGAGCTCTACAGGCTGCTACAACTATGGAGGCAATAAAAAATTCTGAAAGATCTTAAGCCATATTCCATATTCATAAAAAGCATTAGGTGTTTAGTCAGGGATTACAAAGCAGGCAGCTATGAAGATTGCTTTTCATGTCTGACAGCAGAATAAGTGCATTTTTCCTCTTCTGCAAGCAGCACAATGTTTAAAAAAGAAGAAAAGAAACTGATCTTCCTCTATAATCCCAGCATATAGATTAACACAGGCTTTTTCTAACACTGTTAGCTAAGCCTTTGTAAGGCGGCATCAAAAACAATTATTAAAATTAATCCCAGGTACAAATGGAACTGCACAATATTAATCCTGCTGAAAGAAAAATCTAATGTGATAAACACGTAGAAGACTGATATGAGGAGCAAAGAAAGGGGCAAAAACAACCTGCAAACCAGTTGTGCTGGGATGGGTGAAGTGACAGGCCTGCAGAAACACATGGAAACCAGTGTTGTAAGGTGTACGTCTTTCTGGCTATCACGGCTATCTTGGCCTAACAAGAAGAAGCTAGAGGAAATTCAAGGTGATTTTAGTTGAAGATAAAAAAAATATAAAAATCTTGGGGGTAAAATCCTTCAATAATAGACCATGGCATCTGTAAACCATGGAAAAATTAAAATGCAAAGCAAATATTTATAAACTGGAAGAGAAAAATTATATTCGGTTTGCAAGAGTCCTAAAAGAAAACCTCTCCTCGCCATTAAATGAAGCAAACCCAAGGAGACAATAATAAATGTCCTCCAGATGAACTTTCACATTTGAAAGAAAACAAATGGTTTCAGATGTGCATAATCTAAGTTATTAGATGGCAACAGAATTCAATTAGCTTGAAGTAGCTTAATAATAACATAAAAGCTTCTGTTACAGTTTGCACTGAGAATTTCATACTCAGGAAAAGGAGTTTCATACATTGCTCTTTGTTTGACCTTTGATTTTTGATAAAAAGAAATTAATTGATAAATGTCAGATTTACTCTAAATGCTTTATCTCTTCAACAAAATAAAGAAGTACCACATCCAGGCAGATACAGTATCTTTCTGCATATTATTCAATGCATCGTACATGGACTGTATGCTTTGCACAACACAGCTACTATCATGTCCCATAGCCTGATCTAAGATTAATATTAAGCATCACTTGATAAAAGGAGCATTCAGTAAATCTATAAACTTCATGAAGTGGAGGGGACAGAATATATGAAGATGTAGGACTAAGCCCCAGGTGGCTGCTGCAATCCTAATCAGATTTGTGGCAAACCCATCAAATTCATCGAGGAGTCATAGAAATAAAACCATGGTACAAAAATAATATCTTTTTTCAGATGCAATCCACATCTTAACCTCTTTCCCATATTCTGGACATTCAGGTTCAGTCATGACCATGCCTGAGTGCACTCAGACCTTCCTTACATCAATCACTTTACGTTGCCTTTTCATGAGATTTATGGCCAGCTCTAACGCCTGGTAACAGTCGGTGGCGGTGGGTAATGACAAAGTGCTCGTTTGCTAGAGCATACTCAGCCTTTGCAGGTGCTTTTGTAACCTGACATAGTTTTTGAGCCAAAGCTGGTAGATGTCTTTGCATCTACCACCCTCCACATTAATTCCAGAGAAAGGAATTCCACTGGTAGCAGAGTAAAAAAGTTCCAAACCACGGAAAAGGATAATGACTGACTGGAGCTGGCACAGAACTCCCTAAAAACACATTACTTAAGATGAAAAATGTACTGGAAAGCAGAAATAATATTAACTGAAGTTCAAACATAAATGTATATTCAAAAGAAATGCCAGTTAGAAAACATCAAATTAGACTTGCAGCAAAATGTTGCTCATTACAAAATAAAAAAGAATGTGTTGAACATATCTTAAATATCTTATCTTCCCTAAAGTAAACATATTTTAAAAAGTGATTAAAACAAATGCATGTCTATTAAACACCATTTGTCCCAAATTCACCCAATTTCTTGAAATTTACCCACTGCTTTATATGCTTTCCCAGAGTTCCTGCCATTACCTGGATGAATGGCTCGTCAATCATGGCACTGCAGATTGGCAACCCTCTCCTTACTTTCATCACTTTTCCATTTTCCTCCAGCACTTAGCATCATTAATTTATCAAGCCTCATTCCAGTCAACTCCCATGGCTAGTCTGAGCAGGACAGAGCAAGATCTTGTTTTATTATTTTTATTTTTCACATATTTCACGTCAGGTACATCAAATGAGGCTACTCAGCCACAGTGATATCACATGAAAAGAAAAGCTTTTATTACAGCTTAATAAGAGTTTAAGCACACAAAGCATAAACACAGCTCTGTAGTTGCATTTATACAGTTTTATTTCTGATGTATGAGCACCCCAAACCATTTTCCCTGTGCAGAGACAAGCACATTCTTATCCCTGTATTATATGTTCTATTTGCAAAGCCATATTAAAGCATTTAGAGTTGTTTTATTATCACAGTAATAATATTTTTATCAAGAAGTTCTTTTGAAATTGAGTAGATGTTGAGCCCGTCAGCCAGATGACGCTCCAAAATACATTGTCCTACAGAACCAGCCCGACTCAGCCCAGTACAATTCAGTTAACTTATTAGCTCCTGCCAGACACCGTGGATGCCTTTCTTACAGAGTCATCTGGGCAGTCTCAAAGGTCACAGCAAACCTGTTTTATGACATGCCACATCAGATGCTCTAAGCAGAAGCTATAATGGCATAGCTAGGGTTGGGTTCTTTTTGAAAAACTGTTGTTTTAAAAACAAAAATAAACTTGCAAGACATGCAAAATAAAGTTCTCCCTCTTTTTTTCTAATCAATAACAAATTTAATTTGAAAGGCATTGAATTTGTGTCCAGAGATGTGATATTGTGCAACTGGCAGTCCAGCCTATCAGCAAGCTAGTAAATACCTACAACCCAGAGAAGGAGAAAGAATCGCCACAGACTGGATCAGATACAACATTTGTCTGTGCAACTAAGGCCATAGAGTAACTTACTGCACAGTGCAGATACCATTAGCCAGAAGACTTTCTCTTCTCTCATTATTACGTCTGGTGTTACACTGCATTTTATATAGCAAAGAGAAAAAAAATGAAGTCTCGCCCAACAAATCACTGTGAGAGCAGCAATTCTCAAATGCTTCAAAAGCTCATTTCAAGCAGTAGGCATGATGGAGAGATATTAACTTAAAGTCCAGCAGCTGCACACTTGTTTTTCCATATTATATATGACATGGTTACATTGCTGCACTCCATCTTCTGGCCAGTCTTCTGATGTATCACGTTCATCTGTGCTCATGATCTATGGAGCATGACAGGGGCTAATAAAGTATAGATTTAAAGTGGTACGAGTGACTTTATCCAATCATTTAGCCTATCATTCTTCCTTTTACTACCAGCTACCCTGTCAATATAGATACCATTTAAGTATGACTTCTGCTCTAGACACAGATCAACCTTCTTACTGACCCGAACATTTCTACTTTCCGCTTGGTCCACCCCTGAATTGCAGGTTTCAGACCCGACGCTCACCACCCGTAACAGATATGTTCTAGTATCTCCTCAAATATATCATATTGTAGGACTTCTATTTTTTAAAAAACTATATCAGGATGCTATGTAACATGTTCAATGGCTTAAACTGGGAAAAGCTTATATCTCTAGAGAAGAGGTTTTCAAACATGTAATCTTAGATATGCCCACAGCACCATGAATTGAACAGTTTAGAGTAAGTAGTCAGTCCAATAAAATAGTAATTTATTTTTGTAACTACAGGTTAAGATGACAATATCTATTCAAAAACTTAACCCTTCAGAGAGGGGGAAACCTGCATGAAGTTACTGAATGTGTGAGAGATGAAAAAAACCACATCAAAGGAATAAAGAACAGAAATAAGAGACAGTAAAAGTAAAGCAAGAAAATTAAGGATGTCCCACTAATGTCACTGTGAGGAGCTGTATGTGCTGAGCAGTGTCCCAAGCTCTTTACACTGTGCTACAGTGTGTATCCAACACATCCAGTACACACACTGGTGTGCAAACACCAACTTTACAGCAGGCAATTATCATCTTTAACACATACTGAGCCAACAGCCGAGTCTAACACGTACCCAGCCCGCAAGTGAATGTGCTGCAGATCTCCTGTGACTGCAGGCAGGTGGCATCTCCCACACTTCTCACCACTGTCCTCTCCCCAAGTGCTGCCAGACCCTGCCCCAGGGGCATTTCCACTGGGTTTTGAACGCCTGGAAATAGTGTTATGGTAGAGGTTGAGGCCTCCATCTCTAAACACTATGCTTTAACCAACAGAAACCACAAACTTTTCTGTGAATAAATGGGTGCCACGTGAACATGAAATCAGTATGCTGACAATGAGATATTCCCATTGTTGGGGGCCTTATGAATCCTGAAGCACAGACATCTGCTTCCAGATCTCTGGGGTTTTGAATTATTTTTAAACTCTGAACAAAGAACACTCAGTACCACATACTTCCAGTTTCACAGTTGAGTTATTTTAAGTAGGCAAAAAAACTCATCGGAATAGAACTTTGGTATTTTGAAATATTTTAGCTTGAAGTTATTAATCTGCCCCTTGAGAATTCAGAACATCTTAGAACACTCTTTTTAAATATTCAATATCTTTCAAAGATACAATCTTCTCACATGGCCTTAAAATAAATGCCCGAAATATCACTCTATAACAACCCAAATGGAGCCCTGAGTAAAGAAGGGCTTTGGTTTCTTTTTGATTAGAAAACTTATTCTCCCAATCTCCAATCCCCTCTCCTCAAAGACATTTCCTGAGGATGAGAAGCAAACACCATTTATTTTTACAGTGCCTTGAGAAGGCAGAATGAACTACAGGCACCGATGCTCTGCAACACGACGGGTCTAGCAGGAGTTTGAGGTCAGGAGAATGGGAATTCTGTCCAGTCACCAACCCAGGCAGAACTCATTTCCACTGTGTCTAATTACTGATTTGTAAAATCCCAGTGCTAATTGGTCCTTATCTTGCAGGGACATGGGGAGAGATGAAGATTGTGGAGTGCCCACAAGACGTGAGGGGCTGTAAGAATGCCGGGCATCTCACGGACACCTACTCCTCGCTGTGTGAGGCACAGGGCTCAGGAGCATTGGGAATTCCTCAGCACAAAAACTGACAACTGCCTCTCTAACTGCTGGGGAAGCAGTCAGAAGAAAGAAGCCATTGGATGAACTAATTAGTGTAACATAGTTTAAGTCACAAAACCCCAGCTGCAGGACGCACTGAGCGTCCTGACAAGCCACAAGCGGTTTCCTTACAACATCAGCCTAAAAACTGGAAAATAAGCAGGTAGCAGGAAGAAACATGCAGCAAGCCCAACAAAACATCTGCCAGTATGAAAAGGTTGCTTTTGCATCTGCTGTTTCATTACTGACCTGATGATTGTTTCTAGGTTTTTAATGAATTCAAACTCAATTTACTCACAGTAGCACCTAGATTTAGTAAATTTTCATCTTACATATTGACAATGAAATTAGATTTTCCTCTTTATTGCAGGATGATTAATTTTGTAGCTACATCTCAAACTTCCAACTGCTTAACAGTTAATCCATCAGCCCTCACTGAATCACCCAAACAGCCAGCAAAAAATTATCGTTTATCTTCTCTGTTGTTCTGCAGCACAAACAAACAAACACCCTTCATTTCTGCAGAATAATTAAATTGCTTTACAAAAATCATTAAAGATGTTTTAAAGAAAATTATGGAATTCTGTTGTATGGACACAGGATGTAATCTCAGGGATATTCTGGATGCAGCAGGTTTATGCCAGGGAGAGGCAGGGAAATATCCCAAAGGAACACCCAACACAGTAAAGCAGCAGAGTTCACAGGGTGCTGATAAAGAACCATCTGCTTGAGACAGACAGTGCTTTAAGTCTGCTGGACAGTTACTTACCACAAATCAATCTAGAGAACAAAAACCTGGTGGTAGATTTCACTGCTTTTTCCTTTTTTTTAAACTCACTCTCCTGCATGAGCTACATGTAATTAGCATGATCTCAAAAACATTAATTCTCCTTGACAAGACCTGTAGCATGCTGCTGTGCTCACCAGTCCCCATTCTTCCCAGGAAAGCTGCAGAGGAACTCTGAAGGTCACTAAAAAAAAAATCTAAAAGACTAGCTGGGTAAAATTATCTTATCATCTGAAGGTGATTGATTGCTCAAAACTTCTGCCAGCTAGTTAATAAAGAGACTTCTGCAGCATCTACTTCCAGCAAGAAACACACCACCACCTGCATTCTTAGAGAAGGGAAAAACTGTGGCTTGGTATGAAAGATGAGGTCCTCAACAGACACCTGCTGAACACCCCATCACCACAGTCTGGGAACACAGTTCTAAGCTGTTCCCAGGAGGAGCTGCCCATGAGTTGTAACGTGGCTGTATTCCTACTTGCACCTGACGTAACTTCACAGGGGTTTAGTGCTTACTTTGGTTCTAAGTTTTGTTGTAAGTGCAAAGATACCCATTTCTACTTCATCTTCTTTTTCTAACTTTCTTCAAGCAGACAGCAATTATTGTCTCAAGAGATGACAATTTCTCTTGAAGGGATTGTACAGACTAATAACATGCTTTGAAGAGTATTAAGGAGGTCAATCTGTCCAATTCATTTTAATTGAACTAGACACAGACGGTATATGATTTAGTTTAATTAGGCTGTAGATAAAGAACATCTCAACATAAGGCATGCCAGCCAAGGATAAATCTTTAAACAGCAGCATGTATTTGAAGATATGTAATGGCAAAAAACTTGCTGCCCAACTGAGAATGCTGGTGAGATTTCCCTTTCTATCATGGGATCAAAAGATCGGTGTCATGAGAACAAACAAGGGAAAACTTCACAAGAGATATACAAATATCTGCTAAATTGAGAAATGAATTTTGATAAAAAAGAGAATGAAATCTACAAAAAATGTTTTTATTACAAAAGTAATGCTGGTTCTTTCATTATAAGGACATAATACAATAAAGCATAGTACTCTACTACAAACTATAGTTACAATTAAATAGATTATTCTTCCCATCCATTAAGGAGATCTAATTATGGAATATCATTAGCAAGGGCTTAATTAAATTTTTTTCTTTGTTTTTTGATTACTACCTATTAGTTTTCTCCCTTTATTGACAGACTACACTTTTAAGTTGTTATCTTTTAAGTTAGAGTAGCATTAAAAGACTTTTAAAAACTGACTGTGCTTGGATAATAATTTTGCACAAGGTCAAGCTCATGGGAAAAATCCAGTAAAAACTTATTCTTATTCTTATTCTTATTCTTATTCTTATTCTTATTCTTATTCTTATTCTTATTCTTATTCTTATTCTTATTCTTATTCCGTGGTTTTGGACAAGCAGGTTCCTGACACTGGACTTATTTACATCCCCATCTTTTTATAATCAAAAGGAAGAAAACTTATCCAAAAGCTGCAAAGCTGATAAAAAAGATGGTGCATAACACCACATTTTAGGCAAAATACTGCCTATAGCTGCACAGCTCATCAGAGATCACAGCACTCACACGTACCTAGGGCATCATTTTATATTCCATTTTCTACTAGATGAACTATAAATTTTTTATCTGATTTTATAGGCACCATTCAACATCATTAGCACAGTAGCAGAGTGTTGTCATTCCACTGCCACCAAAGCCAGAGGTATTTCTACAGTGTCAACATTTTCCTAGGAGCTCTGAACTGTGTGGATGCTACACAGTGTATTTTGCATCTTCTCTGCTTTTATTACAGTTGTAATCCTACATGGTCTATTTTTGTGTTAAAGAAACAGTTTAAATACCAAGTTTGTAAATCAAGCACAGTTCATTAAGCACTGAAAAGACTCCCACTGACTTAGATGCAAATTTTGTACTAATGTTAGAAATGCCTAGAAACCCACTGTTTCCAAGACCTTTTCCTGAGTTTATCTTTAACACCACGACTTCCAAAGTGGGATTTTGCATTCAGTACCTTTTACAAAGCTCAACCTGTTCCATTTGGATCAGCTTTCATTTATAGAGAGCTTCCCTTGACTTGAGTGATTTCTTAAATCCAGTGTGCTGAGCCATATAACTTGTGGTACTGAAGGGTTTATTCCATCCAGCTATAAATTTAAATGTATTACTTCTAAACCATATAGGTACCATAAATACATCATAATACATGGTGATAATGTTTATGCACAAATAGGCATGCAACTGTGTAAGTCAGTGCAAACAGCATATACTTTATTGCTTTAAACAGCATCTAACACACTCTCTGATTAGGTTTAGGATTTATTAGTGCAGTTTTAAGAAGAATCAAGTTCCTACTTGCAGCTCCTGTGGAATCTGGTGGTGAACACCAATACTAATGAGAGTGAAAAACAGTATCTGTGTATATACATTAAATGGGTGTGCATGAAGGAGGAATTTCTCTTCTTTAACATAGGGCAATTTTTGCCAAAAGGCCTTAATTAAAAAAAAAACAAACCAATCTCACATTAAAGATATCTTCATGTGTGGCATTCTCACAAAAAGATCTTTTGCTTATTAAGGAGGAACTTTATTTTTAAGAAGTGATGATTTTGAATGGCAGCTTCAAGAAATGTTTCCCACTTAGAACCTCTATTGATTAAGATACCTTGGTCTGTTAAGGACAAGAGTAATAATCCAGATTCTTGGAGCATATCCCAACAGTATTGGCCAAAGAAGCAGTAACAAACCTGAGATAATGGACTCCTGTGACAGGAGCAGATACATTCAAAAAATTAAAAGCAGTGCCACAACAGCTAATGTGAAAAAAATTAAACTGGCACTTTTTTTTCCTCATTCATTTTAGAAGTACTTGAAAATAAACTTTTATTATAGTAGCCATTTCTGGACTATCATGTCACTAAAGTGACTTAATGTAGATATACAATGTATCTCCTCGCTAGTGTGCCTGGAGTAACTCAGGTGTATGTTCTGGCACAGAGCAGTCTCCTCATTTGACCCGAGGGCTTTATTGTCGCCAAATACAAAGCGCTAGGAAACACTTGATTTGATTTGAGCTTGTAAGATCAGTAAACAGCTGTACCTTCTCATAGGAGAGCAAAAGATTAGTCTGGAATGGTAGAAAAGGACATTTTCTACTCCCTGCATTCTATAATGCGCTTCCAGCAAATTAAAAAAAAAAAGTGTATTTTTATTTCTCTTAATTTTACCTCTGGGTGCTGTGTTTCTAAATTAAACCCGTCAAATATAAAACCATTCACGTTTGACTGAAGTCTTTCCCATTATTTCTCACAAATCCCATCTATGCAGGAATATTGAACAAAGTCTGTTGATTGCACAGTTCTTTTTATTTCCATGAATGGTCCAATCATGCTCTTGGCACAGGAAGATGCAAGTGACAGATGTTGAACTCCGAGGGATTACACATTTCAGATAAAAGTTATAGGACTTCATTTCTAACTGTTTTTTTTTTTTCACTGTCTTATGTTTTTTGCTTCACTTTCTCCAAAAGGATTCTCCTTCCTCTTGCACTCTTTGGGGGATAGAAGCCCCTTAGGAGCTTGGCAGAAGATGCCAGCAGCACACAGCACGTCCAGCTCTCTTGTTCTGGTTGCCAATGTTAAACCAGAGTATTGACTCTGTTAATTCTGAGAACTGAATTTCACTTGGTAGAAAGAGTCAATATGACAAAACAAACAAACTTTGAGAACAGCTAAATAAATGAAGGCTCTGCCTAATAAAATTGTTACTTCTTCTAATTAAGTGAAGTAAACAGCTTTTTAATATGGTAAAAAAGGAATGTCATTAATGTGCATCGGGGAATGGGATTTTAGGTTTCAGCTTTAACAATACAACATGACTCATTTACTCATAAGTAGGTCAATCTGTAGGTACTAATATAGACCTTGAAAAATAAAAGTGGATTTTGACTAAGGAAGGATTTCCTAAAGGTCATCTTCCTGTTGTGTCCTAGGATTGTAGAGCTCAAATTATCTTTAATTAAATGCAGAGAATTTTCTCAGGAAGAAAGTAACAATTTGGGACAATCCCAGATTTCAAGCAATTCTAGGAAGCTGTATTAAAAAAAAAATAAAAATCTGTGATGACAAAACTAAGAATCCTCTTCATAACCACTATATATATGTCCTATATAACATAGGTTTTATATATATTCTTGACTGTTCCCAACTCCCTCAAACCTCATTCCTGCAGTCAGGTTGCTTTTAACCTACTTTTTATACAAGGTATAGCAGAAGTTTTATAAATCTCTACTTACACTAAAAGTAACCATTCACTTATGCTCACTAAAACCCCAGTCAATCAAACAATCATGATCTGCTCTCCACATCAAGGAATCTGACCCCACAACTACATCTGCTATTTTCAAGTCCTTATGTTAGTAATGCCCATTTGAAATTATGTGGGCCATGTGCATTATTTATTTATTTACACCTGACAAAGACATTACCAGAAATAACTAAAAAAAGTGGTACCACAATTCTATAAAGAAATGATGCAGTGAATTCTTTCACTAACACAGCAACAGTGTTTTGCTGCGTTAGAGACACACATTAATTTACTTGGACTCTTCCTTGCTATCAAAGCTCCTGAAGTCAGACCTCTAATAAGCAACACATTGCAAAGCAAATGCAGCATGTAATATCTGAAGCACCAAAACTAGACTGAGAATATTTTCAACAGTTGTTTTTTTCTAAATAATGATAGTCAACAAGACAAGTAAAACAGGTACATACATATCCTATGTTTTACCTAGATTTTCTAGATTTTTTTTTCTTGAAACTCTGAAACAATGAGAGAATCAATATAAAACCAGGCTCAGCTAAAATTAGAGGTGAGGAGATTTCATTTTCAGGAAGTATCAGAGCCCAAGTTCAGATGTATATTGCACTAATTCCATGCTTTTTTCTCTTGTGTTGGAGATAGCACATTTCCTAATGGAATGACCATAGTTAAATTTACAAATGATGGAGGAAAAAGCTTTTTAATTGTTTTTCACATGGTCATACCCAAGCTCTGGCAAAACAAGAACAAAGAGAAGAATACTGACTACCAGTACATGCTTTACAATTCACACACATGCAATCAGACACCAAAAGAAAATGTAAAGGTAATAAAGCACTTGGTGGGATAAGAGAAAAGGTGATTTGCAGACCAAAAAATCTGGCAGTTCTCACTGTAACATCTATAAAAAAGAATGAAGACCTTAAGAATCAGAAAATGCTTTTTAAAGAAGATTTACAAAAATATCCCTTAAAAATTCTATTGCTTGTAGTAAGTTTAGATTTGAGGATTTTGTGTTTCTCTATAAACACTTTTTAATGAATGTCTGAGAAGTTAATAATTTCCTATTATTCATCTAGTCCTCCAGTGCCAAGAGGGTCTAACCTAAATAGCTACTATAATAACCAGGTTTCAAAAAGCTCCAAGTTTTGGGGCTTTTTTCTGGGGGAGGGAAAAAAAAAGGAGAAAAAAAGAAAGAAAAGTAGCCAAAGCTATGCACACGCTTTTTATAACTATCTTTATAGAGGCTTTTATCTCCTTTCTGGTCCATTCTCTGCTGGTCTGATGCTCTTGTTGCCATAGAAACAGACCTGAAGGTAGCTTTGTTACAGATCACAATGGTTTTCCCAACACAGAGAAATCTCTTTCCTGCCTTAGTTCAGCAGGTACCCTTCTCATGAGGAGAAAAAGAAGAAAGAATAAATCAATCTCTGACTCTTATATCTATTAAGTTCTCATTACCAGAATTCATTTTATGCTTCTGCTTTTAGTTTATGAGCTCAGCCTATGATCACTGGTACTTTAAGGATTAAGTTTCATTAATTACACGGGGCACGCTACAGTTTATTTATTTGCAAGGGAATAGAGGAAATCAAATTATGAATGGAATCATGACTGGCATAATGTTACTTCACAGACATATCAGGATTTTGTTTTTTCAGTGCAAGTAACATGCAATTTGATTTAAAATCTGTTTGGTTTACTATTATTAAAAAATAGTTGTTTATAAAACTCCCACCAATTATACAAATGAAAAAATGTTTGTGATAATGAGATCATCTAATACACAATCCCCGAGATTACTGGCTATTTCAAGACAAATCAAATCTTTTCCACAGGCTGAAGAAGAATCTGTGAACTCTTTGGATCTCTAAAAAATATCACCCCCATAATGGAACGCAAGAATTAAGAGGAAATTAATAAAATAGCAAAAGCACACACAAGAACTAAACTAAACTGTTCTTGTTTATGCAGAGCTATCCAAATACTTTACCAGGACCAGTTAGAGAAATGCAGCTCAAATGGAAAAGGATGGCAGCCTCTCTGCCTCCTCTCCTTGCTTTTCCTTTCTCTCTTTCATCTCCCCAGTGCAGGGTCAGAACACCTCAATAAAAGAAACTTGCTCTCTCCTACAAAGTACAAGTTGTTCTTTCCCCCCTCCCAACCCCACAGGTGATTTACTAGAATTGTGTGATTTATATTGAGAAGCAGAGGCTCTACCAGCAAAAAAACCCAGCAGTCATTAGCAAATCTCTCCCAGCACCCCAAGGAAACAGCTACCAACAACTGACAAAGATAGGTATGCTCTCTGGTGACACATTCGAGAATTATTTGTAGCATATGGGACCTACAGTGCTTTGCAAAATTAGCCCACTCATTTTATTCCAAATTAAGATTTTATCTAATTTTGGTGTAAGAACTGCCACCTCAAAAAACAGGCAGTGCTAAAAACGCTTGGCACTTGGCAAGGTTTTGTCAGTGGTCTGTGGCTGGGTATGATCCTTCTAGCTAGGAAGTTTAGTGTGCCTTAATCAGACTTCCATATTGATTGGGTTATTTAAACATGATTGTGGGGGTGGAACCTGATAGAAATGCCTGTGGCCCATTTTACATGATATCTCATGTAAGAAAATTAGTATGGCTTAAGCCCTTTTTTTTCCCCCAACCCCTAAGCCATGCCATTGTATTTACAGTTTAAAGACTGACAGAGCAAGCTCTGGCAAAGGGTAAGCACAGGATGACAAGGAAATAGTTAAATTCAACGTGAATTGCACAACTTAATATATTCTTAACAATTAGAAAACAAGGGCTGTTGTAATAATGCCAACTGCAATATGGGGAATTGTAAAAAGTTTTGATTGTGCAATAAGCACCCAGTATATTGCTTCATCAGTTGTAGTTACCGCTACTAAAATTACAACTTATCAACAAGATTTCGTTTTACTATTGGGAACAACTTTGCTGTGAGTTCTCCCTTTATAATATCACTGCCCAATAATTGTACTCCAGTGCTAACTTATGAAATTCATTGATATTTTTAGATTCATCATTTATTTAAATTTCTTATCCCTCTACTGCCTATTAACTTTCACAGGAATCATCTGGGCCGCATTACACCCTGCAAACACATGGAAAATAAAAATATTAATTTGGATTTTAATACAATTACTCAGCGTTTGAATTGCTTTGGGTTGGGAAAATAAAAACCCCCATTCTTTATAATAACAACCTTTCAAAAGCTCTGAACTCACATAGCTCAGAGAGCACACGAAGGAACCAGCTAAACCACACGCCCAGTGCCAGGGATGGAACACGTATAAACTGAGAGACTAGAGGCCTGCAGTGGGAAGACCTAAGCGAACGTGCCTCTGGAGTCACACGCTGTGCGTGGGCGGCCGCTGATCCCGCACTTCCTCCGAGCGGGGTGTGTGAAGGAGAGGGCTCACACAGACCTTCACCGCCGCAGTCACAATCTTCCCATGCCTCCTCAGCAGATGGGTGAAGGAAGAGAGTCAATTCCGGGACGGCGTTGCAGTGCAGAGGGAAGGGCCGGGGATTAAAGTGGTTATGGAAGTTTGGAGCGAGGCCATGAAGATGATCGGAGGGCTGGAGCACCTCGACTATGGAGACAGGCTGAGGGAGTTGGGGTTGTTTGGCCTGGAGATGAGAAGGCTTTGTGGAGATCTAATTGGGGCCTACTAATACTTAAAGGGGTCCTACAGGGAGGTGGGAGAGGGACTGTTCACCAGGAGTGCAGCGACAGGACACGGGGCAATGGCTTGAAGCTGAAAGAGGGCAGGGTTAGATTAGATGTTAGGAAGAAATTCTTTACTCTGAGGGTGTTGAGGCGCTGGCACAGGGTGCCCAGAGAGGTTGTGGAAGCCCCATCCCTGGAATTGTTAAAGGTTAGATGGGGCTTTGAGCAACCTGGTTTAGTGAAGGTGACCCTGACCAGGACAGGGGGCAGGGAGTTGGAACTAGATGACCTCTGAGGTCGCTTCCAACCCAAACAATTCTGTGATTCTATGATTCCATGGTCTTGTGCTTTAATTTAGAAACAGAAAGTACAAACGTAGTCTTGGTTGATGATAAATACAAACATGTTCCAGTACGTTCACTGCTTTCAACTAAGTGGTGAAGCTGCTTCCAACGACTTAAATGAAGGCATTTAGGGGAGCAGTGCCACAGCCACCTCTACAATTCCAGCAATTCCAACCTGAATCTGCAGGAGCGTGGAGCTGGACGATCCGTACAGCCACCGTGGACGGGCCCCAAGCAGTGGGAAGCCACCCACGGGCAGGTGAGGAGCAAATTTCTGAACACAGGCAGTGCCTGCCAACTGGTGATGAACATAAGGTGGAGATGGTGACATATGGCTGGGTTTTATTCATTGAGAGAAGTGGGAAAACAGCACTTGGATGCTGAAGTATTCAGGAAGAAGAGAGGAATGTCAAGGGACGTTAAGACACTGTCTCAGTTTAACAGCGTTTGATGAAGGAAACCAAGGCACGTCCTCCTACCATGTACCATGAACCCCTTCGGGTGCCAGCTGAATAAGAGCAGAATGTATACTCAGTATGTACAGAGCCATTTTCAGTACAGTCCCTCCATTAAGCTCTCTCTCTTCCATTAAAAGGAATTTTACCTCAGGACAGATTCTGTTCCAAGTGAAATTTTGTTGTCAATATACTTGAATATCTGTATTTTATAATTAGCCATTACCACTGTGCACAGTATCAGTACAACTACAAAGATCAGAAAAGGTATAAGCAAGTTCTCCCCACAGTTAATTTTTAATGCTTTGAGGTCTAAACCATAAGCACAAAACATTTACTTCTCCATTCAGAAGTCAGGGTATTCGCAAGAAATAAAATACTTACTTTTGTAATAAAAATGTCCTTCCTGTGCTGTAAAATTTGCTTTAAGGTTCTTAATGCATTGATGGTGATCATGATTATTTTGGTAAGCTAGGACTTGCTTTTTGGGAAAGGGGAGTAGGAATATAGCCAGGAATATGACAAAAGTACATTTGCATAGTATTTTCCTAATAATATTACCTACGCCCTCCATCTAATAATGCCTGTTCTAAACACAGGCAGTGTGATTCATGATTTCTTAATTAGAAAACTTCGACATCCAAACCACACTGATTTGGTATCTCAATTTGTCAATAGAGGGGGCTTTCTATTTTCTTTGTTTAGGGTATACAATGAAAGATTAATAAATTTATTGCATCAGAGCTGTTTATGAATCACTTCAGAAGGTTCATACAGAGCATTTTTGCTCAGCTGGCAAGCAGTAAACTGCATCTTGCCAGCTCTTCCTGCCTATGTGTGTCTTCTGTGTGGAAGTAAGATTTTAATTTTAATTAAAATGAAAATATTTCAAGGACAAAATTGCCTATTACCCACAATTCAGATTGGCAATAAAAAAGCCACACCTTTGTGGCTATAATATTTATCAATGATGCCTGCTTGTTGCTTAGGTCACTCATGATGTTGAACTGGATTAATAGTTGCTTTTCATTGTAAAAACAACTAAATGGTTAAAAGCAAATCAGATGTGCCCTGCTGCTGCATTTCATTATCCCTGGAAAAAGACTGTTAAGCTTTCTGATTAAAATCCTTTTTTAACTACTTCTACAGCAAATCTTAATACTGTGCTTCCACTTAGAGCCTTTTCTTTTTTGTGAGGTTTTTTGTTTGGTTTTCAGGGTTATTGTTGTTGGGTTTCTTTTTTTTTTTTAATTCCCCAGACCAGTAAAACATCTTCTTGCACTCTGAAACCATCCTCCTCCATGTAAAACAGTCTGGAAAATAATTAAAGGCCAGCAGGAAAAAAATAAACAGCAAACAATTAAAAAAGATTTCAGCATTACCTGGAAATGAACAGTAAAATAAACCTGGCCAAGATGACTAACCCCTCCAGGATAGCCCAATTATATTAATTAACTCCTGCTTAGTATAGAGGTTTGACACAAGGAAGAAGAGCTTTCATAACATGTGCATCACAACCACAACTATCAAACTGAATAGGGTGATGCTGCAATAAATGTGACATAAGCTTTGCTCCAGCCCGCTGCCATCATACTGAAAATTCTGACTTACAAATGATAATTTCCCACTGGTCCCTCCACGTATAGATTCTTGAGGGTTGATTTTTCTCTTCCCAACTCAGAAATTACAGAAACCATAAAATGAAAAGCACGATGGAGCCTCACAGGATTCATCTAACCTCTCCCCAAGGTCCAATGAGGGCACAGATATTATCTGTAGCGTGGTTCAGGGAAGTAAAATCCAAAATAGAAATCATTGTTTCCTCTTTGGGTAGCCCATTGCTGTGGTTATGCATCACTACACTTCAAAAACTTCATTGCTTAATTCTCCCTTGCAAAAGCTGCCCAAATGGTACCTGGTTGCAACAGGACATGGAAAATACTCAAAGGTCATGCTTTAAGGAACCTTAACATTTTAGTTCTTTCTAAATTCCTCTCCAGAAGAGTAGCAGAAATCTACATAAGACAGCTTACTAAATTAGTAGTAAAGGAACAGTCATTTCTAACATATCCCTGCAGGAAATTCATTGCCTTTGTATCAGAAGTGCACTGTTGGCCGGTAAGGACTTTATGAACCACTGAAAATCCTGCTTTGCTTTCTTCTCCACTGATGTCTTCACAATTAGGCATTTCTCCCTCCTTCTCCCCACCCCTCAAGTGTGATTTTTATTTTAATTTGTTTTATTAAATTGTATCTTAACACATGAAAAAAATTCTGAACTTAGTTATTGTCCTCTAGAGTTCCCTCTCCCTACTTCTGAAAATTGGGTTGTGATACATTATTCCAAAATCCAAGGCACTGATGAGATATTCAGCTCCTTCCTCGTCTCACAGAACCTCATAGCTGTTCAAATTTAGACCAATTCTTCAAATATGCTCAATATAACAAAGCTTCCAAACAATTTAAGTATCAAGAGGCTTATTGACTTTAAAATCTTTCCCATATATGTCACTTCAACATCCATAATGTCAGTCACCTTGCCAATGGGATGAGATGGCTTTGTGTAAATCCACATCTGTATCTCACCAACTCATACTCTTCTGAGCCCTTAAATATTAAGAACTCACTGAGTTCTTAATATGAGTTCTGAGTTCTCTGCTCTGAGGAGCAGAGTCAAGTTTAACCTCCCTTGACTGCACAGGTATTTGCTCTCATTTAGATTTTTTTCACTTT
This sequence comes from Heliornis fulica, assembly GCA_013399135.1. Taxonomy (NCBI): domain Eukaryota; kingdom Metazoa; phylum Chordata; class Aves; order Gruiformes; family Heliornithidae; genus Heliornis; species Heliornis fulica. Next base: position 906,400 of record VXBZ01003438.1, read on the forward strand.
TTTTTTTCATAAACCACCTTTAGATCCTATATTATTATAATCTGAAAAGAAAATAGTGATAATCCAGAGATGGTGATGTCTGAATTCTTGTACACTCTATATTAAGTTTTATAAACTCATACAGAAAAAAACCCCAAACACTACTTTAAATTACTGATGACTTTTTCTTAGTTCTATGAGGTACTGAATTAGGAACATTTTAATAAATCACATGCCATCTCAAAACACTTTTGGTCACTTTGTTCCATTAACAAAGAGAACAAAGGTTTCACTCTCAATTTTAAAGTATGCTTTTGGGAAGAAACTGGACTCATTATCCCATAATACTAAACTGATGCTAACAAAGCTGGTTACAGTAGCAGTCAATTTTTGAGGTTACATTTTTACAGCAATTCACTCAAGTTTTAAAGCATTTCATCAGTGACTTAAAATAGTTTTTATGAACACTGAGCAATCATCCAAACCCAAGTATCTGAACTGGAGATGATGCTTCATGTAACTTTAGCATATAATAGCAGCAGCTTGAAATACAGGAGCTCAATAGCCTCACCATAAAAGAGCTGGTCATGAAGAGAAGATGAATAATTTCAAGCTACAAAAAGCCATTAGGTAGCAACAAAATAAGTTCCAGAATTGGTATTTTGTTCAGACATCAGAGCTCATACCCTGCCAGGCATTAAGGGAACATAAAATTTTTTGGATTGTGAGAATTTTGATTTCATCTGAAACGGGATATTGTTCCCCAGGCACCTTCATCTCACTACTAGTCAAGGACAACCACTTTATTCACAAGTATTATCTTCCTTTTGGCACAAACACAGACCTTTCAACCTCCCATTTCAGCTGGTCTGAACAAAGCAAAAAGAGAGTGACTTTCACCTTTTGTCTCTTTTACACTCAACTTTATTAAGGTATTTCATTTTGAAGTGATAAAAATTTATGCCCTCTCTTTTACAGCAGTAGAATACTGCAGCAAATAAAAACTTCACACGAGGAGCAATATTTGTTCACCTCTACTTTCAGCACAATACAGACCACAGAACTTTTGTACAGCTGAGCAGTCAAACTTTGGTAAATACTTTGCTATATGACACGTGAGAAAATCCAGGAAACATGAAAAAGATTGTGACCAGTACAGCCTGATTATCTTTCATTGTTTTGACTGTATTTAAATATCTAGAAATTAAAGAAAATAAACCCCAATCCACTTTTATTGGAACTGTTAGACATGTTTAGAGAAATTACCATATCTGCCAGTGGAGTTGCCCCTTTCTGTAGGGGATTGCTGCAGCCAAAAAAAAACCCTTATGGGGACCTTTGAAAATAATGATATGACAGAAACCTCTGCACACTGTTTTAAAGTAGTTCAATTCTTTCATTCAAGAGTGTTATTTTGAAGAGATGCTTTGACCTCACCATTTAGCCACAGATAGATGTTTATTTTTCATGAAAGTTGGAATGAATTTGTAAAAATTAGGGTTTTTGGAGTCTTCTGAACTGACTAAACCCCACTGCTCAGAAACTCTCCATGTCCCTGGAGGTGAGTGCCATGAGCACCACACCACCTCACCTCCAGATAAACCTATAAATAAATCCTCTCCAGCACGTCCTCGATCCCTCCAGCCTCAGCAGGGATGACTGTGAACACTGACCTGCAAGAGCCACCTCTCCCCAGGCTGGAAAAGGCCCTTTTGTCTCTGACCAGAAAGTGTTTGGTGTGTTGGAGTGTTTTGCTCTGCAGCCTGGCCTGTCACCCACGGCAGGGCACCCACCTGCCTGTTCGGCTGAGGCTGCTCCTCATTAGGTAAAACAAGTGTAACTGATCATTATTCTAATGATGTATTCCTAAGGATTGTCTCATTTGTGCTAAAAGGACAGTGCATGATGATTTTAGATTATTATAAAATGTAATAAACACTATTACAATATATAATTTTTTACAATTACCACTCTGGCGACTTCCATATTATTAATGACAATATTACTCTTGCAATTAATGGAAAGGCTAAATCACTGGAGAATTTGAGTATGCAAATTAATTGTGCACCTGCATGAAATAATTTAAAAAAGGGTTTTTTTTAGTATTTAAAGGTCCACTATGTATTATGATAAGCTTTATAGCATGCTACATTTCAGAACAAAGCTTTTACTAACTCGAGTAGGAATAAGTTACTGAATTATAAAAGGGTAGATATTACAGGCAAACATTTCAGTAAATTAAAGTATAACATTGGACAATCCTCTTTGTGTAACAGCACCCACTAATGTAGCACAATTTTAATAAACCATATTTATTTTCTGTTTGCTTTTAATCTTCAAAGTGTTTTTGAGATATCACTTCTGTGTAAACATTGAAAATGATCATTTGGTAACCCAAATACTAAAATAAGGCATTAGGCTGATTTATTTAATCACCAAAGCCAAAAATAAAAAACACAAAATGCAGTCAGCAATACTAAAGACTATTAACAACCTGCCACATAACAGATTCCATAACTACAGAGAACTTCTCGATAAGATGAAACGGCCTCACACACAACTGTCTGCTCTCATCTCTACCTTTGGCAGAAACCCCCTAAAACCCAGGTTTTAAAACAATAACCAGGAACACTTTCAAGAGCCAAAGCATTTGTTATAGCGATACAAGACCAGCTCAGGAATGTCACCTCTAAAATTATCAATCAACAAAAACCCTCATTAGCATCTTCTAACACAACTGAGTGCCAAGATAAAACTAGATTTGTTTTATTCTACAATTCCAAATATCAATTTAACTGTTACAACATACAGACAGCGCCAACCTCCACACTTCAACGCTTGAAGACGTCAAGAACTTTCAGAAAAAGCAAGGTGTGAAGAATGATGTTGGTTTCTTGTTTCCCCCTTTGTAATTGTTTTAGCAGCAGAGTCTCCTTTGAGGAAATGCAGTGGGTGCTGAGAGCAGAGGCAGCCTGAGCATGGACTCGCTTCCCTCCTGCATCACCTGGAGGCTCCGTGAATGCCCGTGAGCCTCTGCCCTGCCTTCCCAGTGTGTGCTCTACTGCATTACTGTCAACAGCCTCTTCCTCTGACTTCTGTCATTAAAACTGACCTTGGCTCAGTTGAGTGACTTTTTTTACAAGAAAGCTGTGCTCTGCACTAAGTGGAAAGAGAACATATGGCGCCTGTGCTGGCATTTCTTATGTTCTGGCACCATTTGACACACTTAATAAACCTCTGGCAATACCCATGTTGTTTGCACAGGTAATCAACGTAACTGGTCCTTGCTTGAGTGCTGGCTGCTTGAATCTTATTCCCTGGCTCGACCTATGAATGTCCTTAACTTCTGGTGACTGCATCCATACATAGCAGGGCCCTTAGCTTAGTTACTTTGGCTCTTGCTGTTGGAGTAATGCTCTTTCAGGGCATCATGGCCCTTGAATGGCATCAGGAGAGCCACCTCTCCATAAGTGGGCAGGGCACAGGGAGAAAGTTAGGAAGAGGCAGATGTTGAGGACAGCAGTGTCTCTGCTACCAGCTTCAGTGTGCTGCCACAAGACTGTCACATCTTACCCCACCCAACTCTCTCCATGACCAGGGGAGAAAGACCGATGGCAGGTACGACTGAGGTCACCCTAGTTTTCTCTCTGGAAGTGACTAGCAGCTAAACAGGAGAAAGGACAAGGCAACTATGGTCCTAACTTAGGATTTTTCTTACATCCCTAAACCCAGATTATGTGAAATGTTTTAAAAATAAACTGGTTTTTAAATTATTCTCATTTCTTTGGCACTTCCCTCTATTCAAATTTTAAAATAAGAAAACTTTTTAATATCTCAAATTTTCCAAAACCCCTTGTGGCTTCTGCCCATTTATTGTTCATTGATCTCACAGCTAGCATACTAAAACAATTCATGAGGAGCTCATTAAAACCTAGCAAGAAAAGTCTTCTGCTGCATTTCATCAGAGGAGATAATAGCCTACAATCTAGAGCATGAATACGTTATAAGAAACAAAACAGAGCTGCTCAGACAAAGAGCCCTTGGAATGTATTGTTCCCATAAGCAGATGTTAAATTACTTCACTGTAAAGTGGAATTTATAAAACCCAAAGAAACGTTATTTTTATGTGAACAAACAAGATTAGTTTATTATTTCAGCGGGGTGACACAAAATTCTTGTATCACACCATGCAAGCAGATGTGTTGAAAGGAAAAACTGGTTGTTGACCAAAACTGCACCGTGTATCTAGAAGCACATAGAATGGGTGGATCCTGACTGACATATGAGCTCAAGCATGAATAGAATTGTTTGAAAAATATAATAAATCTATCTAGGGCTAAGCCTACTGGCTCAAGGTTAAGCTGTCATCTGATTGGATCTATAGATCCTTGTGTGCAGAGAGGACAAGGACCAGAGTCAACTCTGAAGTTACACCTTGAGATAAGATGGATACAAAGAAAGCTCAGAAAAACCCTCAACCTTCCCTGGGAATTGTTAGTATCAGATACAACCAACACAAAGCAAACAAAAATAAAATAAAATGCTGATTTCATGCTTGGGTAAACACCTCGGGGTTGTTGCGTTCTGAGGGAAACTGTTCCTGGTCACACGCTCTTTGTTAGTTTTCTCACCAGAAATAGATCTTACAGTCCATAAATACTCACTTCAGAACCGTTAAAAACCACTTGGACTACAAGTAGCTATCATAAAGAGCCCATCAATATTGTTTGTAATTCACTCTCAGTGTTAGCTGTAACAACATCAAACTACACCTAAAAGCAACATGGTAAATGTCAATGCACTTACATCGGTGTCAGGTCCCTTGTCAGCCCCAGGACAAGAGAAGGTAACAAACTCATGGCACCTCTTGTGAACCACAAAACAGCAAACTAGGAAGAGAAAACAACAATTAGAATGGCATAGGTTTATCAGTTTGAACACTGAAACAAATATAAATACAGAGGAAATAAGACTTCTGGTCAAATATTTCACCTGTAGGTCAATGAAAGTAGAGCCTGATGTTAAATAATTGCACACAAAAAAGGCAGACATCAAGTAAATGATAGAATTAGAAAGGAGATCAGCATATGCACTTTTAAAAATCCCAACACTGCACACAATTATAAATGTTTAAGACAGCCCAACATGATGAATAATTCTATGCAGCCACATTTCCTGACTCTACATCCATATGTGCCACAGAAGCTGTCGATGTGCACTCTGACAGGAGCAGGAGACAAGTGAGGAACACTGGGCTGGAACGACACCCAGCCGTGGGTATGGGATGTGTTCACCTGCACGCCGTGGTGAGGAGGTGTCTACAAAGACCCAATGGCTTTACTAGTTAATAACTTCTGTGAGCAACCAAAGCTTTGAGTGAGGTCTGGTGTAGGGAACAAAGTGTTCTCATATCACAGAATGGCAGGAGATAATGGGAAAAGAAAATTAGCTCCTGATAACAATATGACTCCCATTTAAAATTTATGAATTATCTGAAAGAACTTTTCTTTCTGAGATAAGGAAAACGTATTTTAATTGAATTATGCCATGTGACTGAGGCTATAGGTTGTCCCACACGTGTGTGTGTCCCCAAACAACATAAAAAGAACCATTTGCTGGAGAGTGCTTATTTTGAGGAGCTGGTGTTTGAGCTTTTCACTCTCACTACAGGTTTCTTAGTGTTAAACTCAGTTCAGGTATTTCAACAAAACAGAACAATCTAGATTTGAGATTGTGAAAATCCTGAAATAAATACCATACCATTAAGCAATGCATTGGGGATGATAATTAAATGATTCAAAAGTAATTTACAATTTCTTTACAGATAATATATTCCATGAGCACTTTCAATTTTACATTTTCAATGGATGAAAAGACACTATTTCAAAGGAGACTTTTAAAGACTAAAACAGATTTCAATTGATTGGCAATTGCAAACACTGAGTTTCCTCAACTTCAGTGGAAACCAAATTAAATTATCTCAATTTTTCTCAATAGCTCATTTCCTGAGGCATCCATAACAGCTCTCTTACCCATTTAAAATGCATATGAATTTCTTTCACATGATGAAGAGAGCTGAGAAAGATGTTATCAAGTGCACCTTCATGTCATTGCTGCACACAGCGATGATTCCACCATAATACCAGGCTGGCCTCATTTACATCCATCCTTAAGTCAGCTGTCTGGCCCTAAAGAACTCTAATCACCCTCATATCTTTCTCCAGCTATTTTTCATCATCATCCCATGTAGCAATTGTTTGCAACTGTTCTATTTCTGACATGGCATATGTTTATTCTTTGGGCAAATGGAATAAAACGGGCTTTGCTCCACTGATTCCAGATAAGCTCTGCTGACTTTACATGAGCCAGAGTTCTGGCTCAATGGATGCTGCCTGCTTGGTTGTCTTGTTTGTTAATCAACCTAAATCCCAATGAATCCTACAATTATCATTTTGATGGCTTGTTTCTATCAACTGAAAGACCACTAAGTGGCAATTACTATTAATATTACTCGCAGCTGAAAAATGTTTCACTTCCAAACTGCATTTTTGGTTCCAAACCTTTCACTCTTGAAGACAATAGCCTGATTTATGTTTGCAGGGGTAAATCACATGCAAAAATAATCTCGTTACAACCTCCAGAAAACAAAAAAGTTAACTAAGCACTTTTGTACGCAGCGATCCTATAGTTGCAGAATGCAATGTAATAACCTCCCCCTCAAAAATCAGAAAAATAGCTCTGGAAACTGAGCTGCTTTAGCAATGCCTGCCTTCCAAATGAGGATCTTGGAGTGGCTGCTCCAAGTCTGCTGTATTCATCCAGAGGGTACGCTACAGAACCTCTGCGTATTCGGCGTCTATTCTGGGCAATGTTTCTGTAATACCGCAGTCAGATCCTGCCTCTGAGCTGACAGCCTCTCCCACTGTGCTAAGGAAACCATCTAGAAACAATGTCAGCCTTGGTTTTAATGCAACGTGTCCCAAGTGTGAAGGTAGATACGAAGGAACAACAGGGCCACTCTTTGTGACAGCCTCGTTCTACGGGTGTGACCTTTAGCTACTGACTTCCGTGGCAATGACACTCATGCTACAGTGGAAACTCCAGATCAGCTGCCAAAATAAGTAAACCAGCCAGCATTTGTCCTTTTGGACTTTAAGCTACATTTCCAAAAAAGCCATTTATTAAGGCTTCAATTAGCAATGTTGACTACTCAAATTCTTAAAACCTTCCTGCTTAGTCAACTAACAGGCTGACTGCTATGTGCACCTCAACACCGACGGTCTCAACTCCTCTTGCTTTATTTCCCACTTGTATTTTAATGGGTTACCTGTCTCCAAAGAACTCAGTTCCTTAGCAAGCAGTTCAAAAGCATCAGACCTCTCTCACCTTTTGAGAGTATTCAAATGAGTTCAAATAGTTTGATATTAAATTATAAAAGGAGTAGGCAACTCTCACAGAATTATAAATCGAAAGGGCAAAGGATGATGGTGAACTAAAATCCCACGCTAGCAGCATGTATAGCAGAAAGTAGATTTTAGCATTAATTTTTCTAAACATTTTCTTTATTTCACAAAGCAATACAGAGCTAGAGAATTCAACTGAAAATTTACCTAGTTCAGATAAGTGCAACCAAATGTTTTTAGGAATAGAGAAATGTAACCTCTCACTTGCTACTTGTTTTGAAAAGATGTTATTAGCTTCTCATCACTTATTGCAGCTGTTAAGAAGTCACATCATGTTCACCACCTTCTTGTAATGAAAGTTATATTACACTACTTTGCAGAGACTGCCAGGAAATTTGTTGCTTTACATTTTAACAGGAGTATAAGCACAAGCGAGCTGGCACGCATTATGCAGAGTAGCTCGAGAGCAAGTGGTATCTCAAGACTGAGAGTTAAAATTAAAAAAGAAAATTATTGAGGTACTTTCATGTTTTGACAGCATGATTTTGATCTGCTGAATATATGATAATGTTGTGAGCTTCCATCCTTCCCAGCTCTGGACTTGCTGGAGATAAACATTCAGCAGCCCAGGGAGGGCGCAGGGAGGAAGGGAGAGAACAAAACAGCCCTTGTGCTGCTGCACAACCAGCCTAACGGCGAGTTCCCCGCCGTGTGCTGCACCTACCAGGCTGATCCCACACCCTCCATCCTCCCAGCATCTCTCTCAGGGAGCAGAAAAGGCTAAATGAGTGTCACAAAACCACGGGAGAACGTGGTAAGAAGCACTCGATGCTTTCTCGGAGAAAACAAGCAGAAGATGCACTCTGTGATTTGTGGGATTTATGATATGTGCAGGAGGGCAATTCATTCTACCAAATGCTTCCCTGTCAGGGCACAGTGCTGAGAAAAACACGCTGTTATTAATAATATATCTAATTGTCATCAGTCAGAGTTACAAGGCACCGCTGTAAATTTCAAGCTGTTTTCTAAATTATGTGATGTGTGAAGGCTATCATGATATATTGTTGGGTGAGAGCTTTCTGCTAAAAATACTAGTAGCTTTTGTATATGACACAGAGTATTGAGACAGAAGTGATTAATATTAAAAATAACAGAAGCAATCTTCTCTATTAGATGACCTATAAAGGAGAAAAGCCACTGTTGAGTCCCACTCACCCACCTATTTGTCCCAAGAGCTCTACAACCACAAGCAATCCAAAGAACTAAGGGAAAAAATATCAAGACAAAAATCATATTCTTTACAATTTGGAGCTGTTAGAAGAGTCCAACAGGTATTTATAACAAAAAAAAGGTAAAAAAAATTGCTTTTATACTCCCACCTTAGGAATAAAACCAAGAGACTCTATGAGTCTCTCTCATAGAGATTAATTTCTCCACTACACCACAGTATTTATTCAGCAAAACAACTTAATCTGCCAGCCTAAATGGTGGAGAAAATACATTTCTAGAGAGCCTAAATGAACTGCCAGTTATCATCTGAACCAGGGAGGTTTTTTCAAGTCATCTTTCATTTATTTCTGTAATGGTCAAGACTGTTCTTCCCAGTTCAAATAATAAATTTATAACATCTTAACCACTATAAAAATTGTGTATCTTCCCATCTAGACAAACACTGAAGCTGTGGCTCTGTGGTTAAGACATAATTAGTTGCCCAACAACAACAGGTATACATATTCTTGCCTACATAATTTGTTTCTAGGTTTCAAGTATTGATTCTTCCAAAGGATGTGGGAGGAGAGGTCTGACTGGCAACAACAGGGAACGCACTCTGAGTACACTCAATATTTTCTGTTGGATTTTGGGTTTCATTGTTGGGTTTGGAACAAGAAATGATTCTCAATCAGACTAGGGATTTACAACTGAAGTATAATAACCATGAAATTACTCTCAGAGCACGCTAGAGATGTTTAAGGGCCTCTACAGTAGCTTGGAGCACCAGATAATTTTTATGTGGCTGTTTCACGTGCTTTGCATTTTCAGCGAGGCCACAGAATTTCCCCAAGGGGCCCATATTAGTGGCTGACTTGTGTTTTCTGCATGACACCAAGCACTGAATGGCTTCGTCACGTGGCACACATTAGCTCATTCTAAGATTAAATATAGCAATTACATGAAACAGAAATAGGGTACTACTTCAAAATAGACAAATCATTTAAATACCAACTACATTTGTGATTTAAATAAGCAATACTGTTTAAATAAATGTACTAGCAATGGATTAAACTCAGGAATGAGGAATATTTCCAGAGCAAGAGTAACAATTAACAGAGGATTTAGCAATGCTTGTTTTTCTTCTTTTCTGAATATAGTATAACTTGTAAAAAAACCCATTAAAAACCTGTTTGTATTAAATATAAACAAGGCTGGAGGTTATAAACCAAGCACAAGTCAGAAGCTGTGCTACCTTTGAATGTTATTAGCAAGCTGAATCCGCAGGGAAATTTTTAAAATTGCATTACCCTAACTTTTTCAACATATATAATTTATAACACATCAGCTGCTTCTCTGCCAATGTTTCACCCCATCTAGAAGAGAGTGCTATCTCAAGAGAGGTCCTGGGCTAACACTTACAACTGCTATATGCAACCTTTGCACTTGGCATTTACAACAACTTTCTCACCAAACCAGCCTACAAGCCCAGGGAGATGCAGTCTGTTTCAGGATAACACAGTTAATTAGAAAAACAACCGTCTCTCCCTGTCACCTTAACTTGTTATAAGCTTCTTAAAGCTCTTTTGTAACACCACAGGGTCACACAGCACCTTTACAGCACTAATCTGTGTACTGCTACACATCGCTTACTTCATGGGTCATCTTTATTTTCATTGCAGCTTCTGCAAACCAAAAAAACCACCTTCTCAAAGTGGCATCAAAACCCTACAATGAAGCCAGTGTAGAGCCTCCATGAAATCAATACTGATAAATTAGGGCTGATTCTGACTTCTAAGCTCCAAGTGTACCATCAATAATTGGTTTGCGTCTCTTCCGGCTCATACGCCTGACCTCACCGCACACATTTCCAGCGTTGTCACATTCAGACAGGCTAGAAAAGGAGGTGGGGGGCAGGGGGGAAGGACAGAAATAAAATCCCTACTATATATTTTTACAAATTTAAGAGAAAGTAATGGTTAACTGAAACAGTATCTTATTTGTGTGAAAGGATTATACGGATCGTCTGGACAGTCTTAACTCCTCAGGTCATTAACTCCTTTACACTAAGTACGAAACAGATGGATGCTGCCGGTAAGCTGGCTTTGCAAGACCTACAACAGTGTGCAAATACAGCCTGTATGCCTGGCAGAGAACACATATATGTTTTCATTTACTCAAGCAACTTCAGCAGACCTGGTAGTTCAGTGGGATAAAATTATAAATATACCTTCAGCTCTAGATGTAACATTTTTAAGCAGTTTGGATTTAGCAAAATGCAGCACATAATATATTCAGATTTGCCTGAATAATATATTCAGATACATACTATACCAGATTTATCATTTCTGACATCCATTTCAGGGAAAAGAAGATAAATAATACCAATTTAATACCCTTAAAACTGTGGGGCAAAGTTTGCAAAATTGAGGAAGAATTCCAAAGTATTAAAAGTATTTAATGCAATATAAAGTATTCAACGCTGTTTCAATCTGCTTGTTAATGATGTACTTTTTTAAAAGTAGAGATTACTTTTTAAAGGTAGAGATTACTGTTTCTATGTAAAGTCCTTGCTAAAATTTCACAAGTCATTAATCTCTCTCCTCTGATATGTCCCATTTTATAAATGAATAATAACCCAGAAGCCATCTATCCAAACCAGTGCCTGGAACAGCTATTTCAAGAACTTGCAGCAGCAAAATGATGACCCCCAAACACAGACTTTTTATATTTATCACTTCTGTAGTTTGAATTCGCTGTAGTATAAAAATCTGCTGATCTTAACACATTGTATGCCGGCAGCAAAGGCTCTCTGGGTGTCTGCTATAATCTGCTTTGTAGCTGTGTACAAGCACATCGGCAAGGACCAGCACAGCTCTTTCAGTTAAAGAGCTAACACAATGCAAAGGCCACAAATGGTTCCTGTAAGCACTGAACATTAGTTCTTCAGATTTTTCAACTAATTCAGCAACAGCCCTAATTGCAGATATGGTATATCTTAAACAAAGCAGCTGCCTTCAGTTTGATGTATTACCTAATGCAAAAAGGAAGGGGAGGAAGCAGCAGTATGAAGCAGCGCAGGCTGTACTTATTTTAAGACCGTATGAAATGATGGGACACAAGATGAAATCGATCTCCAGAATGCAGCTGTTGGATTTTGTTTGGTTTATAATACAGCTGAAGTCCTGGGTGGCAATGGAAAGCAAGGAGCTTTTGGAAAAATCATGGTAACTGCTGCTAACAATGCTACAAGACAGAGTCTCGCTGAACCCCAGGCTCATCACCTAGCAAGAAAACAGAATGGCATCCTCAGTGAGTAAACCTTCTCTAAAACTAAGAGTGATCCCAACAGCTTTGCTTGTTCAAGCCCAGCTGCCATCACAAGCCATGTTCTTCCAGCTGTGCCTCCCTCCAGTGAACCCAGGACCAGCTCCACAGAGCCCCGGCTCTGGAAGCTGCCGTGGGCAGAGCTGCTCCTCGCTTCCAACCAAGCTGAAAACTTTATTGTTCAGTCATGAGATGCCTAATGCACTGAAGACAAATGTCTGAAAGACTTATGTGATTTCTTAATCTTTCATCTCACGTTAAATCACCCACACGGTCAATTTAACAGAGCCTGCACCATGCTCCACGGTGATGTCTGACTCCGGTCACAGCTTGAAGCACGGAAAACCCATGAAACACCCAAAGCATGTTAGTGCAGCTGCAAGGTTTTACTGTCAGGTTTTTAGAAATATTTTGTATTGTTTTATTACTAACTGACTTGTTTTTCTCAACACTTAATAATTTAATGGTATCAAGCTAGTGGTGCCTGTAAGCTAAAGCTTTTATTTCTCTGAATATGGTTTGTATGGTCACAAATACAAGTGAAATGCCAGAGCTGAATGCCAAGAGCTGAATATTAAGTATTTTGAATTTAAGTCTAGGCTTTCAGTTGTGTTTGAGAAACCTTGTAACAAACAAAATTAATGAACATCCCTTGCCAGTAAACACAATCCATACACACCACTAGGGCCAAAAGATGGCATTTATTTTTCCTTCAGGATTGGAAGAAGCGAGGCCAGGATGGCACTGATAGAGCTGTCTGAAATAGGAACAGAGCCATACCCCAAGTCCTAAACTACAAGAAGGAAACTTCCTGTGATACCTGTTTGAACACAATTGTGATAAGGGAATTACCTCCAGATGCTAATGCAGCAAGGCTAATCACATAATTCTGCATTCACTCACATATGCAAATGTCACTACAGAGATGACAGAACCCTTGGATGTTAACTTCCATAGACTCCTGATTCCCAAACAGCACAGTGGGGCTTCATGTGCAATCAAGCAAAAGACTCATTAAAAGAGAGGAGAGCACTTCATCTTAAGACAAAACATCATATCCCACAAAGCAAATATAACAGCATTTATGTGCCACAATGTTTATACCTGGAATAGAATTCTAGAAATTTAAGGATGATGAAAACCACTATCTGATCCACAGAAACACCAGCTCAGACACTCTTCAATCCAATTTTATTTGGTCTTCTAGTTTCTTGCAGCAAGGGAACAGTCTAAATCAAAAGATAATCACATAATTTTTAAAACCTTGCAACAAAAACCTCACCTAGTATTGCATAATGGCAATAATTACCTCTGTAAGAGTTAAACTTTCTATCTAAATGGGCTTAGAACTGTAACAATTAGCTTTTTTGTTTGCATGAATAATCAGTCCTGGAGCCTATGGTATATTCTCTGCTAAAATGACTGCATTAAGAATGAAAGATATTAATTTTGTGCCCCAAAGGCAAAAAAACCCTAAACCCTTGAAAAGCATTATTTAGTCTCTTGCTGATGTCAAAGCAAATAATTTGGATATAATGAAATTGTCAGTATTCACTGTGCTACTGGATTTGCAGTCCAATATGTGGTATCTTTAGTTAGAAGACACAGAGATGTTCCCATTTGGTGCTGGATTGTGGTTACTATTAAGAATCAGATCGGGTAATTTATTCACCATTAGGTACCTAATTCAGTACCTTTCTTTTCCTGAACACAAAAAAAAGGCTTTAATACATAAGCATTACAGCCCTGTTAATTTATATCTTACAGGAAAATATTAGTCCAATCAACTAACAAAAGGGCAGATGTTAAAGATACGTGACTACCACCAACTGGCATCAACAACATCAACCACGGATGGGCACCCGCAGGTACCGACAGCAGCACGGTCTTCAGTGCTGTTCCAGGCTGTGTAGAGAAGTAACTTAACAGAATTCTACTGTGTACAGTTATTATAATTGGAAGGCTTCTAGTTGACAGATAATTAACAGATTACTTCTTATATACTTCCTATATAGTACCTACTAGAAGATGCAAATGGTTTGGGATGTATGCCCGAAGAAAGCATCACACAACAACTCAGGTTGGCCTATGGAAGCAAGACTTTCCCCATCTTTTCTCTCCAGGATTTTGGAGAAGTACAACTTCACAATCAAAGAACCAACAGCCACTTGTTGCTCCTGCCCTGAGGCCTCCAGAAGTTCCATTCCAAGAAAATACAGATTTGGGTTTTTTTATCTTATGGTAATAATGACCCTCTGCTCTCTCAAGAGTGGCTTGAACTGCAAAAAGCATTTTAAAAACTAAAGGTTTCAAAAGCCATTGCTTAAACTTTCAGAGGATACAGGGGAAAAAAGAGGAAGTTCAACTCCTTCTAGACAAAGAAAACCAACTGATAACCAGGTCAGGCACATTTCTCATAGGGGTTCAAGTTGTGGTTTTTAATTTTCCCACCCATTTGGTTTCAGTAGTAGTACAACATTAGGAAATTGATGAGGTTTTGTTAACTTAAGATTTTTCCTGTTGCTATTTCTCTTCATTATTTTTGTTACCCAACAGATGCCCAATATTTCTTTCAAGTCTTATCCAATTACATACATCTTATTAAAGGGTCATCTGCTAGCAACTTCAATATCACTTTCCTACTCTCATCAGCCACCAAAAGCATAGTTTCATCCCAAAGTAACTGCAACATCCACAAAAATAAAACTATATGTTAGATCAATTACAGACAGAAAATTATTGCTAATGTAAGACAACACATAGAGAACCAATTATGGAATTAAGACAATCCACCCCCAGCCAATAGGTGGGAGTTGGTTTTTTTTTTCCCCACACAGTATGTGTGAAGTTTACATTATTTACTCATAACAAGCAGATTAACCTCTTAGGTTTTTTTGTAGTTGCAAAATCAAATGGTTGACTGAATGACAGGATACAGTAATTCATTCCACATAGCAATGGTGGCATTTATAGGGAATACCTGTGGTCTCAGGTGTAGTAGTAGACACATAGCAACATATGAGCTCATGGAAACATGTCATTTCATTATGAATGAATTATTTGCATTTGCAGGGAAATATTTTAAAGAAAAAAAAATTAAAACACAGAAGTAGTTGAGAAGGCAGATCTGTAGCAAAAAACCCACTATGGCAACAGATTCTGTCACCACATAGTCACTGTAACTTTTGAAATTAAAGGTGCATTTTGAGCCTGAATTCAGGGAAGTTGAGCTCACTGTACCCATCAATCTACTAATACAGCACAAGGCTTTCATGTAAATCTCTTCCTAGTTTACACATCTGGAGCCCAGAGCTTTGCCAGCTCATACTCTTAGGGAAACACTCCACCAGCATGCAGAGCTGACATAGCGATGATTTCTTAAGTCATAGTTAAGTAACCACTTTAATTTGACATATGGCACATTGCTGTCAAAAACAGTGGCCCTGCCTGCTTGCTTCCATGTCTTAACATTTATGCAGTCCATTTTTTTTGGCAAGGTTAGGTTTTAGCTGGATCAGTTCCCTGAGCTAGCTCAATATAGAGAACATCAAAGTTCACGTGGCACAAACACAGAACTACAAGACCACCATGGTAGCCCAGAGGGGTTTTTTTATACTAGATAAAACATCCATGCATTAACAACCTATATAAAGATAAAATTCTAGGAATATTTTAACATTTATCTCAAAATTCTCCAGAAAATTTAGCCTACATTTGATCTCTTAGTTCTTAGAAAGAATAATGGCCATTCTTGTTACTAAGTCATACAGAACCTTGACTATGCAAATTGTATATAAGCATTTTCCACTGTGTGGAAATATTTGTGCAGTTTTTCTTTGTGGCTCACTGAAACAGCAATATAAACAGTATTTCTTAGTCTGGGTCAGATAGAACGAGTAGTACTCTCATGATATGGAAAGGTAAACACTATTTCCTACCTCATATAGTTAGTGATAGTTAGCTGAGATCCAGCTAAGAATATTGTTTAAAATGGGCCAAGAATTTTCAAGCAGCAATAAGGGACTAGAATTCACTAAGCCATAACACGATTTCTCCCCCAAAAAAAACTAAAAAGAAAAGATTGTTACTCATTCCTACTCGCCATGGAACACAGTCACAGAGGGGAATTGGAAGGGACCTTGAAAGACCATCTAGTCCACCACCCCTGCTTGAGCAGCATCACCTAGATTAAATCACAGAGCTCCAGATTGGTCTTGAATGTCTCCAGAGAAGGAGACTCCACAGTCTCCCTAGGAAGCCTGTCCCAGGGCTCCATCACCCTTAACATGCATAAAGGACCTCTTACAGTCCAAAAGGGAAGCAACATGAAAGCATTCTGTCATTGCACATCAAATCTATAACCTGGTAAGGAAAACAACCACCAGAATCTGAGCTTTAAGCAGACAGTATTTAAAAGACAGATTACTAACAGGTAAAATAAGAAATCTAATAAAACTTAATGACTATTTCTTGAAAAGAAACTGCTGAAACCATGTTCTTTTGAATCAAAGTTTTTCTGACATAAAAAATAACTATTTTCCCTCACTAGCTTAAATGTCTTCCTTCTGATATACAGTGCAACAAAGCAGTTCAACCTTTTGAAAATATGCATTTAAGATGATCATAAATTAGTCTCTTAGAAAATCTCCATCATGCACTTATGAATACCTGGGATGCTGCATCATTGCAAAACTACTAAACACACTGGTGGATCTATCCATACTAAAAGACAGGTGCTTAGCATAAATCACACCCTGCCAGGTATCAGTCTAAGTTAAAACAGATATATTTATTTTTTTTCCAGGAAGAAGCAAGTATGGGTCAGAAATGCAAACGTCATCAGACTCACTGCTCAACTGCACCACTCTTCGAGCACTCCAGTGAGTCGGGGAGGGGGAAAGCAAAACCCAACCAACAAAAACCAGGCACTCAGTCTGGCATCCAGCCCCAAAAGGACATCTGAGAGCGGTTTGTCAATAGATACATGAAGCATGAAACCTGGATCTGTGCTCTGTCCAGCAGCAGAGCACAGCAGTTGGTTGCAGTCAGGTCCCACATTTCCAAACCTCACTGTCACAAGCATGGAACCACGTGAATCCACGCAGGGGAAGGCAAGGCCGTACACACAGTCATGGCCAAGGAACACACATGGACTTGACTGCTGAGTGGCTTCCATAGGCCCATGGAGAGAAAACACCATCATTAAAGGGCTTAAATGGGATAAGATTTCTTTGTTGCCCTAAGAAGCACAGACAATAGTGATAGGAAATGGTGAAAACTAAGAACAGATGACTTCATCTGCCCCTCACTTCAAGAAGGATGTTGATGTACTGGAGTGTGTCCAGAGAAGGGCAACGAGGATGGTGAAGGGTCTGGAGAACAGGCCCTACGAGGAGGCTGAGGGAGCTGGGGAAGGGTCTGGAGAACAGGCCCTACGAGGAGGCTGAGGGAGCTGGGGAAGGGTCTGGAGAACAGGCCCTACGAGGAGGCTGAGGGAGCTGGGGGGGTTTAGTTTGGAAAAGAGGAGACTGAGGGGAGACCTTATTGCTCTCTACAACTACCTGAAAGGAGGTTGCAGTGAGGTGGGGGTTGGTCTCTTCTCCCCAGTAACAGGCGACAGAACTCGAGGTAATGGCCTCAAGCTGCACCAGGGAAAATTTAGGTTGGATCTTAGGAAGAACTTCTGTCCTGAGAGAGTCCTCAAGCATTGGAACAGGCTGCCCAGGGAGGGGGTTGAGTCCCCATCCCTGGAGGGGTTTAACAGACGGGGAGATGCGGTGCTTGAGGACATGGTCTAAGGGTAGACTTGGTGGCGGTAGGTTAATGGTTGGACTGGATGATCTTAGGGGTCATTTCCAGCCTTAAAAATTCTATGATTCTATGACAACACCTCAAGGTTTAATGAGCAGAATACATAATCCAGAAAGTCTGTGGCAAGTCACCTCATTTAAATAGCTTCCCCAGTGCTACAATCCACTTTTATGCATCTCTTACTCCCCAAATTACATAAGTCAGATATTCAATGTGTGAATGTTGAAGTTCTAATGGCCCAACATTTGTACCTGGCAATATTTCTCCTTAGGCCCAGGTTTAGTAACAAAGATTATTCCATAGCTAGTTTAAAGCAAGATTTTAAAAAAAGCCATTTTTCCCTTGCCAAGTTTAGATTTAAGTCTCTATAATCAATAGCCTGAATAATGTCCTTTTATATAATGCAGCTCATTCATTATAGCTCACCCACACTTCTTAAATGCTGTTTAATATTTCTGCTTGTGAATATTCCATTATTTCAGCCAAAAATAGTTTTTATTTTCAATCATTTTTGCCTTCTAATGCTGCACACCGCAGGGTGCTTAAATCCTTCACAAATTGAGTAAAATAATGCAGTAAAACTGTAAGAAAGCAATGATTTATATAAAACTGCATATTCTCTCTGTAAACAGTGTGAAACTGTTACAGAAGTGGATGGAAAATAACATGTTCCAGTGGATTCCAACTGGAATGCAAACAGATGAATTCTATGTGAATTATGCTGAAGTGGTATAATAAATGTAGAACTAATTTCAGGCTCCAAAGTTTGAAAAAGCTCATCCCACATACAGAATACTATCACACATCAACAAGCTACTATATAAGAAATCAAATTTCCAATAATACCTGGATGCCACAAGAATTTTCAGTTTATCTAAAGCTGCCATGATTCATTTGCAAAGATGTCAGCCATAAATTCCATGCAAAATGTTAAAATGGGACTAAACAGTATCTCAGGCTAATGGCCCAGAGAGAGGGAGAATGTGATGAGGTCACAAAATAGTCCAGGTAGAGTCTTTCCATAGAAAGTAGCTTTGTAAAATTAGTTTCTTCACTAGTCTGGCTAAAAACATCCCTTCAAACTGGAGGATAACCCTATGACAACTCAAGTCTGCAGTTTCAGTACAGATAAGCAGAAAACAGGCTAAACCACCTCAACCTCTCAAATTCTCTACTGAAGTAAAGAACACTACTCTCTAGTTTCATATCCACTTTACACAAGTATCAACCCAGCATCACTGCCTAAACAAATGTTCCTAGGTACCTGCCATGCTCCCCAGCTGTTTATTCCAGCCCTGGACCAGATCCCACTTTTTTGCTGGCATGAGGGAACCAATCCAAGGATTCCCACCCTGCCATATTATTGATGCATCAAAAAGTCCACAAAAGGTCTGGTGAGCAGACAATTAAGCAGGATTGGCACATCCACAGCTCCAGGGCACCACCATCCTATTTCCAACCTGGAGCAGTTTTACCTGGGTTGTGGACCAAGCACCATAGTCTTCACAAGAAAAGGCTCAGCATCTTCATGACAGAGTTCAGACAGGTAAATACTTGTTTCAGGTTTTGTCCTATTTCCACAGCCATCTGCTATTCCTTTATTACAACATTATATATCTTTAAAACCAGTGATTGTGCTTTGAAATATTATCAAATCCTAGGGGAAAAAAATAGACTGCCTGAGTTACATTAGATGTGATTGGTAAGAAATTCTACAACTGAAAAGAACCAATGGATGTCTTTGTTCTGAAACTCACTGGATAAAGCTCGTTATAAACAGATTTATGAAAGTGACTCAGAATTTGGAACAAATTGAAGATGAGTAACCAAAAAAAGGAACAGAAAAATGTGTTCTATCCTTTTAAAAATGTGCAGTGCTGACAATGTACATTGAAGCTGCCGAGGATACAGTCCCAGTTTCTTTATTTCAATGCTTTAATAGCTGTTCCCTTCTCTGTACTGTCTTGAAGTACAATTGCAGAATAAAGAAGGATTCTCACATTTTCCTCTTGGACATGTTTCTACTAAGGAGCAGTTAACATTACTACTCATAGTAATACCAGGTATTACTGCAATGAGGAATTCATAGTAAATTTCCCTGCTATATAATGGAATTTCATTCTTAGCAAATAACTTTTCTGTAAAACTGATTTTTTAAAAGACACCATTCCAATTGCTTTAATCTTTTGCAGAAAAGCTCTAAGAATGGCAAACTTTTCTTTTAAACTACCACTACATGGTGTAAAACACTAATTCATGTGGTTTTATTTGTTTGCGTGGAAAAAAAATCATTTCTATTTCTTAGAAGTACACGAAGTTGAGCTTTTTTAGTTTGGATTNGCCACTACATGGTGTAAAACACTAGTTCATGGGGTTTTATTTGTTTGGTTGGAAAAAAAAAATCATTTCTATTTCTTAGAAGTACATGAAGTTGAGCTTTTTTAGTTTGGATTCCACATCCATTCAGAGACACATTTACACAGCAATTCTATTAACAAACACAAGGGGTATCACAAGTTCAATCATGGCAATTAGTCATATTTCAGCTTTAAATGCTCTATAGAAAAAGATTATGGCTTTTCTTTTTGCTCTATTACCCAACTGGCATTTAAATCAATCTGCTAAGAGTGTATCTGCTTCAATGGAAGCTCAAAATAACACATTAAAGGAATATTCAAATGGGAGGGGGTTTGGGGTTGGGTTTTGTTGTTGTTACTTTAATAAGAACATAATTATATTATTAAGAAATTCTGACTGAGTCCTTATCCAGCTCTCCTTTAGTTCTTTAATTCTACTTTACTGTTGGGAAGTCAAAAAACCCCACACTACTTTACTAGTGAGATGTTTATACCAACTTCAAGTTCTTGTTAGGGCAACCAACCTTCATCCCAACGCACGCTCATGAGGCAGAGGAAGGGAAGCCCAGCCACAGAACACGGCACATACTCAACTCCTCATTGCAGTGCAGCTGAGAACACGGCTGCTAACTGAAAAACCCTCTGTAGAGTTTCCCTCTCTTCCACAACACTGCACCAAAAGTTACTAGTCCCAAAGCCCTAACAGGGGAGAAGTCTCCTTCAGCTATACCATTAATCACTGCTGTGCCACAAAAATAATTTGGGGATGCTATTAACAGATTGATACATAAAAACCACACTGAACATCAGGAATGTTGAGAAATATTGATGAGACAAACTTTCTTCTGAAACAAGGTGTTGCTTGCTGTGGGGTTTGCTCCCTCCAAGAGACACAGGCAACCACCAAACCCTATAGGGAGGAAAAATGGAGGCTGGCATCTCTTGCTTAGTGACAAACAAGGCATTATGAATTCCTTAGAATGGTTACTAAAAGAAGACTATCCTTTTCATGAAAGGGCCAGACCTGCATGGATCAAAATACTCATTCTTTACATGTCACAGCATTTATAAATTAGTCATTACATGTAAGCCAAACAGAAACAAATAAAATAAGAGTTTAACTTTGGAACAGTCTGCCTTTCACATTAACTAGCTCA
>VXBZ01003439.1:11328-22859 GCA_013399135.1 Heliornis fulica
TAGGCTGGCCAGTGCCAGGGATCTATCCTGCTGGTGCTGGGAAGTCCGGTTTCACTGTTCCTGCAATCCAGGCTGGGAGGGAAGGAGGATTTCCCACCAGGGACCAGTGTGAGGCAGAGCCCCTCAGCAGGATGTCACTCGGGAGAGGGAGGCTGGTGTTAGAGGGAGGAGGCGGCGAGGACTCTCACTTGTTCTTGGCTAGCACGCGGTACAGCGTGAACCCTACCAGCGCAGTCACCGCGGCCCCCAGAGCCACCCGGAGCCAGAAGGACGCAGCTCCCAGCTCCACAGCGTTCAGGTGGCTGCAAGGAAAGAGAGAAGAGGACAGTGAGTGATGCACACAGGTGGCTGTCCCAGTGCCACGCTCCCCAGCGGCTCCCAGCGCTTCCCCTTCCGCCCTCAAGTGAGCAGGAAGTCGGGGTGTCCCTGGGGGGATGGAGGGTGACCATGGCATAACGCCAGCCAAAGGCAGAGAGCAGTGAGAGGCTCCCTGAAACAGAGCACCCATCATCCATCACCACCACCACCACCACCACGTCTTGGTGGCTTCCCGCCCTGCTGGTGGCACAGACAGAGCTTTATCTGCTCAGGGTCTGGAAATAGCACACCAACACCTAAATAATTAGTACGAGCAAGGAGATATGTATCTTCCTTTCTAGGTCACGCTGCTTTTACAACTCCAAGTGCATGGAGACCCAGAAGCGGGCACAGAGACACAGCCGGGGACGCCGGCATAAGGGCAGCGAGGGAAGGACACTGGTCCTGCCCAAATGTACACATTCCCTTCCCAAACACGTGCTGTCCTGTATCAACATGCTCCTCTCCGAGGAGGAAAGGCTCATCAATTATTCATCCTCCACTAAATCAGGGGAGAACAGCCAATCCCTGGCCCTCCATTACGTTGTTATTTATTTATACCACATACCCTAAGATATATTAAGAATATTTAAATTTTAATACTGCAAGGGGAGGGGGGGGAAGAAGTGCCAGCTCTAAAAATAAAGTTGTTTATTGAAAAGAAGCTAGAGGGAAAACCACTCACTAGTAATCCCATCCCGTCTTCCAACGCACCCACACGTTCTCCCCAGGAGGGCTCTGCCCCGGCCCTCAGCTATCAGCCCCCTCCAGCTGCCAGGCACAGACACGACCTCCCGCCCCGCTGTCCCCTTGTTGTCGGTGTCAGGCCTGGTTGCCACCCTTCCCAGTTACCCAGCCCCTTGCAGGTGGGCTCCCTCCCCAGGGAGGCTCTGCAAACAGAGGTCTGCCTTCGCCAACCTCTTTTTTTTTTTTTTTCCAGCCTGATCTATCTCATCGGGAGAAAATAGCTGCCGCCCTCCTCCGCAGGCCTCGGCAAACTAGGCTGGCTACTCCCCTTCAGCGTGTTTTTATCTCAGAGGCTTCAAACACAAAAGCTCCCGTGGCAGGATCTATCTAATGCATCTGCCAGAGACAGACACAAGGCAGAAGAGCTTCCCCTGCTCGGAGAGGGTGGAGGATAAGTGGCCCTGCCATTTTTCATACTTGTACGAGCAGATGACACCAACAGCTCGAGAGAAACCAAACAAAAAAGCTGTGTGGTGGAAACAGGGCTCAAACACCACCACCCCTTCCCCAATCTCTGCTCCCAGTTGAAGGCCCCCTCCGCGGGAAGGATACTAACGGGAAGGTGGCGGCGGTGGCCAGCTTGGTGTAGACGGTGGTGCTGGGCGGCCCCTGGCTGTGGCAGGAGAAGAGGAAGGGCGGCGGGAGGCAGTGCTTGTAGCAGAACTCAGCGGGGGACAGCCCAGGCGGCGGACTCGCCTCTGGCAGGTCCGTCTTGGAGGCCACAAAGACACAGGGGATCTGGCTGTCCACGTAGTGCTGCTGCAGAGACAAGGAGAAGTCCCAGCGAGGGGTAAACGACCAGGCCCTGTGACATGGGGGACTCTCACACAACGGCTGAAGCCCCGCAGGGCCCCTGCCAGCTACCTTATAAATACTGGCACAGTAGCCGAAGGATGCGGGGTCGCTCAGGTCATAGATGAAGCAGGCGACATCGCAGGCTGCGTCCGATGGCCTCAGGAACTTCGTGTCAGCGCTGACCTCATACAGCTGGGACAGGAGGGGAAGGACATGTGGCACAGTGCCATCCTGAGGAGATGGGCTGTTTCTCATACCAGCACGGTGCATGCCATGTCCCCTTCTTGCTGACTTACTATAAGGTACTTCTCCTGGCCGTTGACCTGCACCGTGTTGACCACGTAGAGAGACGGCTCGCCCGGGTTCTCCTGCTGGGCCTGCAGTGGATTGAAACGCCGTTTCAGACAGTGGGGAGCAAGAGCAGTGCTTGGGGGATGGAGTGTTTCACCCTGTGCTGAGCCCCAATGGGGTATCCACCACTCCAAGGCTGGCTGGAGCCTGCCACGAGACATGGGGATGTTCCTAACACTCGGGGAAACACAGCATCACCTCGGGGAGATATGGCTGCCCAGGGAAGGTGAGGCCCCTCCACATCCTCAGGACAAGCAGAAGGAGCTGCCTTAGGCAAATTAAGGCCCCAAGAGCCGCATCTGCTGGCACAGAGTGGGGCGTGAAGCCCCTCTGCCAGGGCGCTGGGGCACGGGCAGGAGGTGCGGTCGAGCAGCAGATCTCTGCTTCCTGCTCCGCGGTGGGACCCCTGCCGCGGCGCAGCCACTCACCGCGAGGCTCCTGCCGAGGAAGGCCTGCAGGAAGGCGGACTTGCCTGCGCCCCTGGCTCCCAGCACCTTGCAGAGGAAGACGTTTCTCTGGGTCTGGCCTTTCTCCAGGTCGATCCTCTTCTCCCGGGTCACTGGCAGGAGAGAGGTTGGGTGAGCGAGAGGGACGACCCAAGCTGCGACAGGAGGGGAGGGCATGGCCGTACCCGTGAGGGCTTGTGTCTGGGAGTCCTGCTCCGAGAGGATGGGGTAGCCCAAGTAGCCCAGGCACTCCAGGCAGTGCTGGACATCCAGGTAAGCCACGAGCCTGGAGAGACAGGATGCAGTGGGAAGCCAATGAGGTCAGCAAGGGCTAAGTGGTGTGACTAAAGGTGGGGAGAGGGACTGAGCTTACGTCCACTGGCAGAGGAATCCATGCAGAGAAAGCAGGCCTTTATCAGTGGTGCATACCGTGTTGTAGAGCTCGGGGCCCCAGGGCACGCAGGGGAAGACGCTGAAGAAGTTCTGCAGCTCTGCAGGGGACAGGGCTCCATCCTGGTCCTGCCAAAACAAAGGGGAGTCAGCAGCTGGGGTAGAACACAGCCTGTGCACGTGTTGGCAGCTCTCTGCAGCCACCCCAAGCACTGCTGGGGGGCAGAGAGGGTCCCTGGCACACAAACCACCCTGCTCACTCCTGTGGAACGGTACAGAGATGCTCTGAGAGGCAGGAATCAACCACAAGCAAGGCCAGAGCTGCGTGAGTGTGTGCAGGGAGCCTGTTCCCCAGGGCCAGCTGTCACACAGCAGCCTGTGCTGCTCCAGCCTGGTTTTCCACGCTGCAGGGTAAGTAACCCAAGGTCTGGTGTGGCCACCGGCTAACCAGACATCAAGGTAGCGCTTTCAGGCTGGTGGGTCACACCACAGAGGACATGCTGTCACCTGGGCACAAGAGCCACAGAGCTGCTGTACCCCAAGTATGCTCTGGCATCTGACTAACCAGCCCGAGCAGGTGCAGGGAGATCCAGCAACTCCGCTCCTCTCTCTCCAAAGAGCCAGAGTACAGCACAAAGCCGTTGCTTTCCCTCCCTCTGGCAGCCCCTCCACCAGGCTGGCAGCCACGGGGATGCTTGTGCTCGGTGCGTGACTGCAGGCCAGCAGCTGTGCCTGCTTTCCCCACTACCCTGCATGCTGTGGCCAGGCTACACCAGTTTGATCTTAACTCAGTGCTGCCCTTTGGTCAAGGGTGGTGTCGACCACCCCATGGACCTGAGACACCATCAGACTACCTACAGCTCACTGGGCCCACCTCCTGCTCTCAAAGCCTCAGCCAGAAGCTGTGGGGGCAGCGCTGTGGCGGGGGAAAGCCCTTTGCTGGAGCTACATCTGCTCCCTGGAACAGAGGGGTGGGCAGGAAAGCAGCCAGACCCTAGCCCACAGGCCTGGCAGACAGCACCCCCTCCATGTTGCCCACCTTGTCGTGCTTCTCAAACAGCCGCTGCAGGAACTGGTAGCCCAAGTGGTTGAGCTCCGTGGAGCAGCCGGGAGGCAGGCGGAACCTGCCGGAAAACAGCCAAGTGAGCAGCTCAAATGAGGGGTAGCACGAGAGTGGCTCCTCAGCCAGGCTGGATCCCAGTCAGAGCACAGAGCTCCCCACTACCTCCCTGCTCATAGCTCCTCCCTGACACAGCCCCTCGCTTTGGGGAGGCCTCGAGGGTGAGCAGCAGCCTCTCCTCAGCACATCCACGCTGCCCAAGCAGACGGGGAGATGAAGAAGCCCTGGCGCTTCCTCATGCCTGAGGCTTCAGCAGGGTGCAGCACTCCCCCCGGGGTGCCTTCCACCAGCACACAGCCTGCTGCCTGGGGAAAGGATAAGGCAGCTCACAAGGCAAACCCTTTCATTCCTGCCAGATCACCACCTCCGGGTGGCAGGGAGCAGAGAAGAGACAGCAGCTGCAGAATCAGCCGGGAGGGTTCCGCTGACAGCTCGCTGCTCCTGACAGCCCCGTTCTGCCTCAGCTCAGGCAGAGGCACAACAGCCTTCAAACGCCCCTCGCTGATGTCAAGGGAAGTCAGGGACAGACCTTCACCCCCCCCACCTCCTTGTCTGCCTCCATGAGAGCCAGCAGCACAGACAACAGCTCTGTGGCCTGTTGTAATCATCACCAACCCCGTGTGTCGGCTCCTGGCCGCACAGAGTGGAGAGGAGCATCAACCTGACCACGAGCTGAGGGCATGGGTTCAGTTTCTCCTCCAGCAAGGAGCCAGTGAAGGTGCTGGAGAGCCCAAGCCGTGCACTGAGGGGACACCACACCCTGCCTGCCACGCTCCACAGCAGGATACACACTGTGGGTAAAGATAGTCATCCGTCAGCTCCAGCTCGTCGTCATATCCAAAGCGGCGAAGGATGGTCCAGGTGGTTTCATGCCGGCCCCTCTGGATGAAGAGTGTGTTGAGGAAGAGGAAGCCTGCAGGAGAGATGAGGTGGATGAGGCACAGCGGGGCCAGCTGAGCACTCAGCCTCGGGGATCCACTCCTCAGGATCATGCTTTCTCTGGGAAAGGGGGCAGCCAGGACAGAGAGCTCTAGTACCCACAGCAGGCTTGAGCTTGCTTTGACAAGAGGAACTAATTAGGCCTGGAACAGAGCCAGGAGGCTCAGCTCAAGGACAAAGCCCCTCCTAGTGCATTGAAGGAGATGGGTCTTGTGTTGTTACCATTCAAGGTCAGGCCATTGTCCTGCACCCCATCTGTGGTGTTCTTCCACACAACCATCTTCACATCTTCCAGGGCCTGAGGAGCCAGTGGGTTTCCAAAACAGGACTTCTACCTCCCAAGAGAAAGAAGATCACTGTCAGCAAAACACACAGACAGAACAACTCTCAGCCTCACCAGCATTCCTCTTACCTGGGAAGGAAATGGTGTTTCCAGGAGAGAAATCCCACCCAGCTCAGAGTTTACTGACTAAACCCCTGCTCTTTGGCATCCCTGTAACGTATTACAACAACTCCACAGCCCCCTGCTCTTCCCACTGCAAACTCAGCCCAAGCTTGGTGAAGAGGGAAGACCTGTGGAGCCCCATGTGCTCAGAGATATACCCTGTGGAGCTTCAGCTACAGGACAGCTACATCAGGAGAGAGGCAGCCTTGCTGCTTGGTATTGGAAAGAAAGGGGATCCCAGGGACTGGGGAATAGCTCGCTCCCTGCAATGGCCTGGGGAGTGCCCCAGCTCAGCAGCCAGCCCTACCTGGAAGTAGTTGAGTTCATCATCACTAAGGATCTGGTTGTTATCCTGGTCTGAGAGGTTGAAAATCCGG
This sequence comes from Heliornis fulica, assembly GCA_013399135.1. Taxonomy (NCBI): domain Eukaryota; kingdom Metazoa; phylum Chordata; class Aves; order Gruiformes; family Heliornithidae; genus Heliornis; species Heliornis fulica. The sequence continues at coordinate 17,296 of VXBZ01003439.1, forward strand.
GTCAGTGCTCGTGCACACGCAGGTTTCAGCTGCAAGGGACCAACCATGGTGATAAAACAAGGGCAGCACCTTCAGCCTGGCCCTACCCCCTGGACCCTGAAACCCAGACATGCAGTTGGGTTCTCTTCCTGCACTGCCTGGGAGCATGCTCCAGCACCACAGGCACCTCAGAGCCAGGAGTCAGAAGTAGGACAGCCCCTGGGTAAGGTTTCTCCTGGGGCACTTCCCACTGTGGTCTGGAGCACGAGGGCTTCACCTGGCCCTTGCAGAGCTCTCTGGCCTGGATTCACTCAGCTGGCTGGGCTGAGCATGGGAAACGGGTATGTTTCTCCTCCATCAGTTCTGCTTTCATCTTGTTTGGGGTGCCTCTGCCCAGACTCACCACCCTCCTACCCAGGGGCAAAAGCGCAGTGACAAACCAGAGAGCTGTGATGGGAAGGAGAACCCTACCTGCTTCTCCTCTGGGTCGTAGAGGGGGGCAGTGGGGTGCAGCACAGCTTTCTGGGCGTAGTAAAAGAGCTCGGAGATGTTCTTGAGGTTTTTGGCAGAGCACTGGGGATTCAAAGGAAGAGACAGTCTAGGTGATCCTGTTCAGGCAGGGGGTTGGACTAGATGATCTTTCAAGGTCCCTTCCAACCCCAAACATTCTGTGAATCTGTGACTGTGAGTGGGGCAGGCAATGGGGCTGGTGACATGGGGCAGGCAGAGGACATGAGCTCCCTCAGCCAGACAAGCTGTGCATCAAAGCACAAAGATCTGTTTTACATTAGGAGCAAACAACAGGGAAACCTCCTGCTCACACCGTGGCTTTGCTGTGCCTGTTCCACAGCCAACAGGAGCTGAATATGGTACCAGTTACAGCTAGAGAGCTGGAGTGGACACACTGAAACCCACTCCCTGAGAGGAAGGCAAAGGACAGAAAGCACAAAGGCCCTCAGGACCCAGGCATGGGTACCTCTGCAGGGCACATCTCTGCAAGCAGGAAGGATACCTGACTCACACCAGACAAGTGCTCCTACCCCTCAGGAAGGCTTTGTAGAAACCCTCCAGTTCCCTCACCTCCACACAGGTCTCGATCTCTGAGAACTGGTTCATGATGGGCAGGATGACTTCCATAGAGCTGCCCACCTGCAGGTCAGACTTGTTTCCCACTAAAATAATGGGGATTCTGGGGAAGAAAGACAGAGGGAGTGTCAGAGAGCATGCAAGAGGCTGCCCCTTCCTCAGCCTCAGCACTGCCCCAGCCACACGTGCTCCTGGGGAGCACAGCAGGGAGCCCCCCCAACCCTCATCTGCGAGGTCCACAGCAGCTTTCCTGCCTCCCACGGCTGGGAGCATCCATCTGGAGAAACAGACTGCCTGATCCTGCTTACGCTTTCACCCAGCAACAATATGTTCAGGAGCCTTTAATCCAGCACAGCAGCCTTCTGCCTAAATGATCCACACACAGACTGTGGCTTCTGTGCTCCTGCACTCCCTTGGCAGCCTGCTCTCCCTGACTGGCTAAGAGGAGATCAAGGGGGGAAGGAACCCTCGCCTGCAGCCCTCTGCCTCAGCTAGATCTATGAGAAGAAAAAAGCCCCCACACCCCCACACCCTGCTGCTAGAAGTGGTCTGGCCACAGACCACAAAGCTGGTCTGATCTGAGCAACCCCTACACCACACAAAGGTGGTGGGGACCCGTCTGCCTCCAGTGTCTCCCAATTCTGCACCCACTGACCACACTGCAGATGGTACCTGGAGCCCTTCTCGAGTCCCCCGTTCACCATGGGGATCCACTTGGTGCGAATCTGAAAGGGGAACAGCGGGAAAGGCCTGTCAGCACAGCCTGGGGGGAGAGGCAGCTCCCGGCGCAGGCACAGCGGCACGCAGCAGGGCCCTGCCGCCATCTGCTCCCCGGCCTTCCCCCGCACCAGCAGGCACAGCAGACCCAGGGATGCTGAGTGCCAGCAGAAGGACGCAACGAGCCTGTTGCCCATCTCCCCAGCACGTAAGGACAACAGTTGACGTGGGAGCAAGCTGTGTCTGTGCTCAGCCTGCCTCTGCTTGCAGGGGGTGCTAAGCCCAAGCACCCCATGGGGCTGGGGGCTGCAGCAGCACCCATTCCCACCAGAAAGCTGTGAGTGCATGGTGCTGGGAACCCCCTTTCCCTGTGGTGCTGCAGCAGAGCAGGGCTGTTCAGGGCTCCGGAGGGGTGCTCGTTACCTTCTCAATCGTGGCCTCCTTAGTGACGTCGTACACCACGCAGACCACGTTGGCCTGCGAGAGAGAAAGAAGTGGCAGAGGGTGTGAGAGAGGGTCCCTGTGACCCGGAGTGGGGAGGCTGGCTGAGCCCGAGGCTGGCCCCAGCCCCACGTGCCGCTGGCACGCTCGCACTGAAACCCGCCGAGCGCACGTGAGCGTGCGCACATACACGCAGCCCTCCGACCACGGGGACGCGCCCGCTGTCAACGAGCTGCTCAGAGAACCGACTCCTCACCCACTTCAGCCCTGAGCACATCTGCCCGTGGTGCTCCTGACCGCAGTGCCCTCTCCCACCCCTCGCCGCCACGGCTCCGGGCCCGCAGCCGCTGCTCTCCTCCCCTCCCTGAGCCGACGCAGACAGCGCTGACACCGGCGCTTTATCCAAAGCAGACAGGAGGGATCACTGGCCCTTTCAGGAGAGAGTTTAGCGCTAATCCCGAGGACACACAAGGGTTTAGGCAGGATTTCCTGGAGCCATTTTAAGCCTCTGTATAGTCTTGCTCTCTGGGCGCAGGAACCCTGTGCCCATCGGCCCACCCCCTTGGCCATCAGCCATCAAGGTGGGGAGAATTAAATAGCTTTGCTCACGTGAGACGCACAGGGGAGAGTTTTATTATCCATAATCAAGATGACCTCCTCTGAGCACAGCTGAGGATAATCCCAGGTCAGAGAAGAGCAGCTGGACCCACCCCAGCCAGGCAGATTATTTCCCCATAGCTGCTCCAAGAGAAGTGGGAGCCCTCATCTCTCCTTGCCCAACACTCCCTGGGGCTCCCAAACCAACTATTCTGTGCTGTGACTTCATTAGAGAGCCACAGGCACCTAACATAGGGAGCAGGGAAGTCTCACCCCAGCTCAGTAACTGCCTCTCCCCTCTTCTAGGTGCATCAGGAACACATCGAGGCTGAGAGCAGTTGATCTGCTCAGCAGCCTCTTCCAGCTCCTGGGGGAAAGCAAGCTGCCCCCCACTGCTCTCCTTCTGGAGACTCCCCAGAGGGCTAGGACAAGCTAGCTTACAAGGCAGAGAAGGATTAAACAAACCTCTAAACAAACCAATAGCATTAATCCACTGATAACCAACTGTCTGTGCTTCTCCTGGTAGCTAACGGGGAGAACCAGCAGCCATGTGTCACTGGCAGGCTGCAGAGCTATGGGCACTGCAGGCTCCTACCCCACAGCAGTTCCATCCATCCACTCACCTTAGCAATCTCCTCCTGCAGCTCATCCTCTGTCTGTTCTGACTCTGGAAGGGGAAGAGAGCTGTCACTAACCACCTACGGCAGCAGAGACCCCTTCCCACTCCCCTTAGCTAGCAGTGAGTGAGGAGGAATGGGACCCTACCTGAGTAGTCCACTATGTGCGTGGGGACCTTCTCAGGGGTGACATCAGCTGGGATTGTGATCTCCTCTGCACGAGAGGGCACCTGCAAAGCCAGGAGACTCCTTTCCAGCCATCCATACCGAACACAATCAAGGAGGGGTGACATGGGACTTCAGATCCCAACACAGCCACTGCCCAGCGCCCTCCCTGCCAGGGCAGGATGAGCTGTTGCTTGCTCTTGGTCCACCAGGCTCACCACATCCAGACCCTGCATAGCCAGTGTCCCCACCATGAAACATCCAACCACCTCCCAGCCCAGAGCCTGGCACCCTGACAGTGCTGAGTCCCACCAGGGAAGCCAGCTTTCAGACAAGTCAGTACTGCTGCCCCCGCTACTGCTCTGGAGATAAGCCCTCAGCACTCCCCCAGCTCTCCAGCCTGACCTCTTGGCAGCCAGGAGAAGCGCTAAGCTGATTGTCCAGGCTCTGCTGTGAGAGGAGAGGACGGGAAGATGTGTGGAGTCTCCTCCCACGAGGGCCTGGAGTTGATGCTTCCCAGCGCATGGAACCATCTGCTCATGGGCAGCGGGAGAAGCCACCTGATGGCAACACGGACCCCATGTCCCTGTCCACACCTCGGGCAGTGGCTCAGAGTTCAAGGCCTGTCTCCAGACAGGCACAGAAGCGGGAACATGGCTCAACCCTTATCGAGGAATTTATGGTGGTGCCACTGTGGTGAGGCTGCAGCTGGGGAGCAAGCAGCCCCACCACTAAGGGCAAGGCTGGCTCCCAGCAGCAGGGCCCCAGGAGGTACCCTCACCCCTTCCTGGGACAGGGGTCACCGGACCCCACCCCAGCTCAGGGGTGTAAAACCAAAGCCGAGAAATTACCATTTCAGCTCTGCGGGGTCCTCACAAGCTGAAGTCACCCGAGCCGGCCTTGGGGCCGTCCCCGGGCAGCTGCACACACACCCCCACCCCGCAGCCACCCCGGCCTGGGACAGGGCTGTCCCACTGCTCCCTGGCAGTCACCCAGCGAGAGGCCGGGGGTCCCCCCTTCACACTCACCTCTTCGGGGAACTCCTCACCCACCAGGGCCATGATCAGAGATGTCTTCCCCACCTGGGCTAGGAAAGAAAGGAACCACCATGGCACCGGCCCGGCAGAGCCTGAGCGGGACGCGGGCGTCAGAAGCCGCGATCCGTGGAGCCCGACGAAGGGCACGTCGGTGCCCTCGCTCTGCCCCGGAGACCTCGGGCCGGAGAGGTAGGAAGGCGCCCCAGCCCGCCTCGGGGAGCCCGGGGGACGAGTCCCGCAGCCACGGTCCGTCTACCCCACACTGCCAGCCGAGAGCACGGGCAGGCCTGGCCGCTCCCCCGGCGAGGCGCTGCCGGTGCCGTGCGGCCCCCTCACGGCTCCAGGCTGCCCGGGAGCCCCCACGCCCGCCTTACCCTCCCCCAGCAGGAGGATCCGCACGTCCCGCTTCATGGCGGCGCCGCCGCCGCCGCCCGGCCCGGCTCTTCCGGCTGTACCAGCGAGCGGCGGCGCAGAGCGGCGCGGGCAGAGCGGCGCCCTCCGGCGGGCGGGGGTCTGGGAGGCAGCCGGGTCCTGTCAGAGGGAAAGCNCGTCAGAGGGAAAGCGGCCTGGGCTGGGCCCGCCTCCGGCCCCGGGCCTGGCTGGGCCGGGCCTGAGCCTGGGCTTGGGTCCGGGTCCGCCTCCCGCTCCCGAATCTGCTCCCCCCCGCCGGACTGGGCCCGGGCCCGGCTCCCTCCCCGGGAGGTGCGAACAGGCCGCAACCGGAGTGTGAGGGAGCAGCACCAGCTCGTTACGGCATCGCGGGGTCCTGAGCTCGGGCAGGAGCCTCCTGGTGGCGGCCAGGACGACCCCGGCAGTGGGGCCACCGTGTCGGCCGTACGGTCTCTGCTGCCCGGGCTGGGGGTGCTCTGAGCCACCCGCCCCAGGGCCAAGCCCCGCAGTGCCCAAGGGTGGGTGCTGGGTGGCT
>VXBZ01003439.1:23007-53412 GCA_013399135.1 Heliornis fulica
GCCTCGGGGAGCCCGGGGGACGAGTCCCGCAGCCACGGTCCGTCTACCCCACACTGCCAGCCGAGAGCACGGGCAGGCCTGGCCGCTCCCCCGGCGAGGCGCTGCCGGTGCCGTGCGGCCCCCTCACGGCTCCAGGCTGCCCGGGAGCCCCCACGCCCGCCTTACCCTCCCCCAGCAGGAGGATCCGCACGTCCCGCTTCATGGCGGCGCCGCCGCCGCCGCCCGGCCCGGCTCTTCCGGCTGTACCAGCGAGCGGCGGCGCAGAGCGGCGCGGGCAGAGCGGCGCCCTCCGGCGGGCGGGGGTCTGGGAGGCAGCCGGGTCCTGTCAGAGGGAAAGCGGCCTGGGCTGGGCCCGCCTCCGGCCCCGGGCCTGGCTGGGCCGGGCCTGAGCCTGGGCTTGGGTCCGGGTCCGCCTCCCGCTCCCGAATCTGCTCCCCCCCGCCGGACTGGGCCCGGGCCCGGCTCCCTCCCCGGGAGGTGCGAACAGGCCGCAACCGGAGTGTGAGGGAGCAGCACCAGCTCGTTACGGCATCGCGGGGTCCTGAGCTCGGGCAGGAGCCTCCTGGTGGCGGCCAGGACGACCCCGGCAGTGGGGCCACCGTGTCGGCCGTACGGTCTCTGCTGCCCGGGCTGGGGGTGCTCTGAGCCACCCGCCCCAGGGCCAAGCCCCGCAGTGCCCAAGGGTGGGTGCTGGGTGGCTCGCAGGGGTCACTGCCAGCCCGGGGTAACCTGCCCTAAGCCCACGCTGCGATTTGGCGCCCCACACCCCACTGCTCTCCAGCCCAGGCAGAGCAGCACAGGCTCTGCTACATCCCTCCATCTCCCCTTCCAAATAAACAGCTCCTGGGAGGCTGCAGCCACCCTCCCACCAGAAAGCACCCCCCAGACAGATCCGAGGCAGGTGGCTGGCACTGGGGTGTTCCTGGCTCCGTTGCCCACAGGGATGTTCCCAGGGAGCAAACCCTCCGCAAGAGCAGCCCCCAAGGGCTCTGAGGTGGTTTGCAGCCGCCATTCACCTGCTTGTTGCTTGCTAATTAAAACACACATCATTAAGATCCAGGGAAATTCTTAGTAACATGATGCACCATCGTTTTGAACAACAACATTAGGCAAAGGAGGGAGAAAAAAAATAGTACAGGAAAGAATGAGTCAGTCACAGGAACAAAACAAAAACCCAACCCAAAAATAGAACCCAACCCCTGACAATGCAATCACTAGAAGGGACTTGCCCCCCCTCGCCATAAATATCGATTCATTTAGGGATGTGCAATTGTGTGTATTACTATAGTGCAAATAGCTCTGCATTGGTCGTGGAGCAGCCAGCCCGATGGGGACTGCTCCTGGGTGACATGGGGACTAGTTAAGGACAGACAAGAATCAACACAGGTTTAAACAAACAAACAAACAATAAAAGCAACGCAATCACTGGGAAATGCAAAATAAAATAAAGTAAAACCCCAGTTGGACTCAGCACAAGTGGGGCTGGGCATCCCCTGCAGGGAGCACCGTGGCTCCCTGCCTGCTGCCAGAGCAGCCCAGTGTGGAGGGGACAGGGATGAGGGACACCGTGCTTTGGTCAGAAGTGTGTGGGCTGTAAGGGGAAGGCAGGCCATGGGCACAGTGGGTCCTGGAGCTGCAGGGCACTGTTGCCAACTGGACCTTCCCCATGGATGTATCGGTGACCCAGCAGCGTCTGCAGCACCCTCAGCTCACCCAGCGCTGCAGTCAGCCGAGCACCAGCTCTGCAGCCGTACCCATCCCATGATGGGCACTTCTCCACGAGCACTCCCTCCCTCCTGCCCAGTGCCAGCCCCCAACACAGCCTGCTCCCTGCCCCTGCATGGCTCGGGACGGTGCCAGCTCCTCAGGACGGTGCCAGCTCCTCAGGACGGCCTTGCTTCCAGCCAGGGGCAAATGGGCAGGAAGGGATGACATTTTCTTAGAGCTTGAAGGAGATGGAGCCTCCTCCATGCCATGCAGGGGACAGTCGGACGGGAAGCTTGCCTTGTCCCCTCTGGTTAGACACAAAGTGCTTCTAAGGGCAACCACAGCGCATCCTAATTAACGCAGCGAACGGTCTGGATCTAAGCTATTTGACAGCCTCCTGTTAAACCACGAGCAAACCACCTAACGATACACGTCGACATGCGGGCGAAGACCACGAAGCAGCATCCTGACAGGACACAGGGAAAGGGGGGGGGTGCAGGGTGTGTGTGGGGGGCACAGTGCAGCCTGGGCACAGCACCTAGCTCCCCCTCCTCCGACCTGCTCCCCAACACCCATCTCTGCCCACCCTGGCTTCCCACCGCTTTTGGGGTGCCTTTTTTTTTTGTCTTTTTTTTTTTCTCCTTTATGGATGGGAACAAAGGCTGGAGAGTGGAAGTGCCACATGCACGCACACACGCACACACACAGACCCACGCCGGCACTGCGGCGGCACGCGATGCACACGCACCACTCGTGTTCCCGATGGCGGAAGGTACGATGCCATCTTCTCCCCCCCTTCCCCAGTGAAAAGTTTCTTACATTTATACATTATTTAAGACACGCCGATATATAAATTACTGTCTCTATATATACTATGTATAGGCAGCAGGGCCAGTCCATGACGAAGGGCACCAGTGGGGCTTCTGCTCATTTCCCTCTGTCCTCTGTGTAGTGCTGGAAGCGAGTGAAGCTCATGAAGACTTGCTCCAGCGATATCTGGCTCACCGAGTAGTCTTCCAAGCGATACTTCTCTTTGGCTTTCTCCAAGGCCCCGAAGACCTGCGGGGGATGGCAGAGCAGTTACTGCGTGGTACCTCGGCTGCGGGGGAACCCCGGTGGGTTTCGGCAGTGAAAGCAGGGGAACCTTTTTTCTCTAGGGGGATCTGGGGGAGGCAAAACCTTCCCTGGCAGGAGGGTGGTGGGAAGCCAGGAGATGGATTATTTAGCAGGGCAACTGACATGGGTTTTTATTTTTAAATATATGTATATATTACACACATATATAGAATCATAGAATCATAGAATGATTAGGGTTAGAAGCGACTCCCAGAGGTCATCTAGTCCAACCCCCCTGCAAGAAGCAGGGACACCCCCAACTAGATCAGGTTGCTCAGGGCCTCATCCAACCTGGCCTTGAGTTTCTCCAGGGATGGGGCATCCACCACCTCCCTGGGCAACCTGTTCCAGTGCTCCACCACTCTTACAGTAAAGAACTTTTTTCTAATATCCAATCTAAATCTCCCTCCCTCTGTTTTGAAACCATTACCCCTTGTCCTGTCACAACAGGCCCTACTGAACAGACAACAGGCCCTACTGAACAGAATATATAATAATATATACCCCTGGGCTTGGCTCCCAGCTCCAAGCTCCCAGCTCAGTACATATCTTTTATATATGTACACTAGTGCCGTGTTCCCAGCAGGAGGATGCAGGCTGGGAAGGATGTGAATACCAGACACATCCCTTCCCACTGGCCACAGAGCTTGCACTGCACACCTTGAGAGTACAGAGGCAGAATCAGCCCTTGTTCCCCAGGGAGACCCTGATTCCCCACCGGATGGCTGCAGTGGAGAGCAGCCAGCTCAGGGGAGCGGGATGGAGGAGGTCCCTGCTCCGCAGGCACTCTGTGCCCCTGGTGCTCGCTCCCTGGCTGTGCATGCAAGTGACATGTTTGGGCCAGGAGGTGGGAAATAGACAGGGACAAAACCCACTTTTTAATGAGTTTTTTTTAAATAAATCACCTGGATTTTGGACAGAGTGGCTCTGGAAGAAAAGATGAGCTGAGCATGAAAGCAAAGCATCGCGAGCGTGCGAAGGGGCAGGAATAAGGCTGACCCTCCAACCTCCTCCCGTGAAGGTGTGGGATGTGCTCCAGCACCCCCTTACCTGTGGCACCCCCTTACCTGTGCCCAGCTGAGGTTCTTGTTGGTCAAGTGATAATGTACCATGCCCTGGTGCTCGTGTTTCAGGACACTGCCTGGGGGAGACAAGCAAGAAGAGGCTCCAAGTTAGGAAACACGCTGAAGCTCATGACCAACATCCTGCCCTCCCCCGGAGCGCAACCACCCCAGCAGCTCACGGTACCTGGGAAGGTTTTCTCCACAAAAGCCTTGAAGGCCTGCAGCTCACCCTCCTCCTCACTCTGTGTTTTGGCCAGCAAGGTGTAGCCGCTGCCGAACTTGCTCTTCAGGTGCTGGGGGCTGCCCAGGCATTTGAACTGCCCGTTCACCATGATGGCCAGCCGTGTGCACAGGGCCTCACACTCCTCCATGCTGCAGGACACAAGATGACTTGTTCAGCAGGGCAGGAGCACCAAGACATAACAGCAGAAGCTTCTAGGAAGGAGCTGGAGGTGGATTCCCTCCTCTCTTGGCTTTTGGAGGAGGGAGATTTGGGTAAAGCCAGCCACTGCTGACTGCATGCAGTGCCCACCCACCATGGTCTGGTGGTGGTCCCATCCCTTGGACCTCACCACCCTCCTGGCAGTTTCCCAATCTCTCATGCCAAGCCCTGCCCAGACAAGTGTCACCTGTGGGAGGTGAAGATGATGGATTTGCCACACTCCCGTGTCCGTGTCACTGCATCCCAGAGCAAACGCCGGGCCACAGGGTCCATGCCGGTGGAGGGCTCATCCAGGAAGATCACAGGGGGACCACCGATGAGGGCAATGCCAGCGCTCAGCTTCCGCTTGTTACCACCACTGCAGGAGATGGGAATGGGGACAGGGACCAGATGTGAGCACAGGGAGAGCCCCACAAGATGAGTGGCAGAGAAGATGGGGTGTCTCCATGCCTCCTCTCACCTGTATGTCCTCACAAGCTTGTCAGCATGGGGCTCCAGGAGCAGCCCTCGCAGCATGTTCTCCACGCAGCTGCCAATGTAGCGCTCGGGGATGCCCCGCAGCCGGGCGTACATGCTCAGGGTCTCACGACCCGTCATGTGGTCCAGGAGGGCATCAAACTGTGGGCAGTAGCCAATCCGCTGCTGGACCTTGGGGTAAGAGGAACACAACAAGGGTAAGAGGAACCTGCCCATGCTCACGGTGTCCAAGCTAGGAGGAGACCTCTAGCAGGGGTCTGGAAAGGTTTCACATGTTTGTTTTAGAGAGACAAATCACCCAACTGTAATCATTAACTCACATTTTTTCACATGTCCAACCATGGAGCTAAACCCTCTAATGAAGGGTTTACCACCCTTGCAAGGTTTGGCTCCCACCTGTTTCATCTCTTGTCCCAGTGGAGAGGACACTACTTCCAGGGGCCAGAAAACTGAGAGCTGGGCCAGACAGGGATGCAAACTCCCTGTGATGTTACATCCACCCCTGGCAGCCACGACCACGTCCTCCTCAGTGGCACTCTCAAGTGCCTCAGTGGCCTAACCCAGGCAGATGGCACCCTCCACCCTCCCAGTCCTCAGTACCTTCTTGATGTTGGCCAGAATGCTGTGGCCATCCACAAAGGCGTCCCCTGACGTGATGCTCTCGTCACCAGTCAGCATCTTGAAGGTGGTGGTTTTGCCCGCTCCATTGAAGCCGAGAAGGCCGAAGCATTCCCCTTTGCTGACTGCCAAGGAGATCCTGTCCACCGCCAACAGGGACTCCCGGCTGTCGTAGACCTGTCAGAGACCCAACACATGAGCCACACCAGTCACTAAAAGGGACCACACCAAGGCAAGCGGTGGCTCTACCAGCACCACGGGGACCACAGCTCAGCTGGCAACAGGGTGACCAGGAAGGGCCATACTCTCCTCACCTTGGTGAGCTCTTTGATGACCAGAGGGCTGCTGAGAGATGACAGCAGTTCTGGTGGTGACTCCAAAACCTTCTTCCTCTCATCTGCCACATCCCGGTCCTCTGGCAGCACAGACACCCTGTTCAGTAGTGCCACCTAAACAAGGGGGAGAGGGAACACTCTGCTACTTGGTTGCTGATGGACAAGAAGGTTCCTGATTTGGGGCAAGTGCTCCCCACCCAGGCAGGATCCACCTTTTCCCTCAGCTGTCCCTTTGCCAACCCACACAGCTAACAGGACATGCCCCTCTGAGCACCCAGCTCCAGGGATGACCCCCTCCAGGAAGATGATTTAGGTGCAGAGGCAAACAGACCATGGGGTTCAGGACCTACAAGTGACACTTTGTCCTGAACTGTGGAAGAACCAGGATTTGCATCCCTGGGCAATGGGGTTGAGTAACTTCAAGAATTCAAACATGACCTGAGCAAACAACACAGGCACGTCTCCAGGTCACAGGGACTCCTGGGATTGGTTTGGCACAAGAGCACCTTGCTTCTCCCTCCCACATGCTTCAGCTCACCCATTTCCGCCGCCTGCAGATGCCACAGACCAAAGTTCTGAGTCTCCAGAGAAGGTTTGTCTCAATGAGGAAAAGGAGGAAGAGGAAGGAGAAGCCCTGGATGGTCAAGGAGGTCAGGTATCGTCCGATCCCAGGTGTCTCCCAGGAGAAGTAGTTCATCTGATAACTGATATCTAAGCAGGGGTGGAACAAAATGAGACTTGGATCAATCCAACCTCTGTGGAGGGACAGAAGCTCCAGAGAAAGCTGTGAGCCCAAGGCTTTGCCAGGTTCTGCTCCATCCCAGCCCACACTGAGCTCCCTGCACACAGCTCATTATGACCCTTCCCAGAAGAAGATTCAGGTTTGGAAGGGATCTGGCAGAAGAGGCCCCATGACACTGCCCAGATCCTCCACCCACCCCACAGGGACCACCCCCAGCACAGCTATGGTGGGATGGGCAGGTGAGGACCAACAGAGACTCACTGAATGCTTTGCAGATGAAGATGGCTTCAACAGAGGAGGTGCAAAACTGAATGAACTCATAGTTCTGGTAGAAGTCACTGATACACTGGCCCAGGCAGTAATTGGGCAAGACAAGAAAGACTTTATCCAGGGTTTTGGAGAGGTCCACCAATCCCAGCTCTGAAAGAGGAGCACAGGAGGATCAACAGATCAGAGTTAGCTGATTTTAGAGAAAGACCCTGTATTTCCAAGCTTGGAAGGAAAACCAACAAATTTTGTCACATTTAATGTTTTGGGTTTTTTTTTTCTTGTTTTGTTTTTGTTTTTGTGTTTTTGTTTTTGTTTTTTGCTGCTGTGGGCAGAGCCCTGGGGTGAAAGAATCCCCATGGAGGCTGGATCTTCTTGGTGACAGTAGGGTGCAGTGCTGGGCAGGCACAGAGGGCAGGAACCCACCTGGGATGCTCATGATGGTGACTGCAAGGAAGGTGGCCGTGCCTGAGAGGATGTTGAAGATGGTGAGACGGGTGTAAGCTGTGGCTGCCACCGAGAAGAAGAAGCTGAGCAGGTACATGAGGGGGATGATGGCCCAGCCATAAAGGAGGAAGATCAGCATCACATCAACGAGGTGGCTGTCTTGGGTGAAGGCTTGCACATCAAAAGCTTGGAATATTACCTGGGGCACAGCAATGAGAGGAGAACACAAGTTTGTCTTGACTGCAAGTGATGTCCACTTGACTCAACGGCCCAGGTAGCCAGGTAACAGCAGTACTATGCTGACCTGGATAACCCCTTCATAGATGGTGCCTACCAGCAGCCCATGCCTGTCCCCAAGGGAAGCCCTCTTTCTGCAGACTGTGATGCAGAAGGGCAGATCGGGGGAATTCCTCCCCATGCTCCCACTTGATTGAGATGGTCTAGTGCCCACACCCAAGTGTTCAAGAGCCAGAGGCTGCAGGCAGCTCACTCAGCTGGTTGGCCATGGTCCCAGCAGGACCAAGGGACAACCTTCTTGCAGGTCCTCTCTATTAACTGAGACAGAGCCAAGTGGCCTCATCCCTGAGGCGCAGATTCCCACCCAAAGGGAGAGTATCAAAGTGTCAGGGGTGACTCACCAGCATCAGAGCACAAGGGATGAGGAAGTTGATGATGTCCCAGAGCAGGGCAGAAAGCCAGAAGTTGACCACGTAGACACCGCTGACGAACTGGACGTGCTTGGCTTTGATGGCCCGCTCCCGGACCAGCAGCAGAGCGAAGGTGCTGGCCAGCGAGGCCATGCCGTACAGCAAGTTGATGGCAATGGCAAACCCAGTCTGGCCTCTGTGGGGAGAGCAGCAGGGCAGGTTAGGACAGGGACAGCTTGACACCCCGACACTAAGGATGTGTGGGGACAGCACACCCATGCCGTGCTTCTTGTGGAAGCTACGCTCAGCCAGCAAGCCAATGCACAGAAGAAATGCCCACAATGAGAGTGCATCTCCATGAGATGAACATCTCCTACACCCAAGGCCTTGAGCACAAATCTCTACCCTGGCTCTGTGAGGTCCCACACATCCCCTCTGGTACAGGTGAAGTTTAGAGACCCTGGATGCAGGATTTTGTAAAGTGTATGGTCATATGGTCCCCTCCATTCCCAGGTGGAGAAATGGGTGCTGAGCACCCAGGGAAAAACATCCTTAACCTCAGTTGAGAGGCTCTGGATGGGAATACCCAACCACCAAGATATGTGCATGGAGTGATGCAGCTGCCAGGCTCAGGCAGGTACATCATGCACAGGGCTTTGCTCTTCTGAGCTCCTAGGAGCAATCACAGCTACATTTGGGTCTGAGGAGCTCCAGCCTGGCTCCTCCTCTTCCAACACCAGTACAACCCAGCCCGTCTGTACTCATGGAAGTGGTAAGCCCTAGCCGAAGAGCAAGCGCCGTGCCATCAGACATACTCCATGAGCTGGTCTTTGGCCTTCTCGGTGATGTTGCGGGGCTGAGGGTAGTTGGTGACTGTGATGGAGGCGTTGGGGCCTACCAGTGCCCTGAACACAGCGTTGTCAGCCAGCATAAGGGCTGTGGCGGGGGAGTGGTACGCCTGGTTGTTGAAGAGTGCGGTGACCACCGTGCGGTTCCCAACTTCTTCGAAGGAGGCAGCTGTGATGTAGTGCTCGTTGAAGGCTCCCCCTTCCTCTGAGGCTCTTGAGATGAGGTACTCCTCCAGGCCACCTGCCAAATACCACCACAGCTGTTACAAGCATGCTCCAGCATGCTTGTAACAGCTAGGACCACCTGGAAAAGACCTCAACCAGCCCCAGCCCTGGTGGCCCACCCTAACCCCAATGATGGCCACAAACAGAGGGCTAAGGAGAACACAGCTCTGCTTGGGTGCAGAGGGGTCCTGCCAACTGTGGAACCCTCCCATGCAGGAAAGGACACAAGGGGATATGCCAGATACGCTGCAGCTGGCACCTGAGCCACCCACACCAAGGGCCCTGGCAGGAGAAGCCTGCAGTTCCTGCACACCCTCCCAGGCATCACCTGCTCCAAGGGTGCTCCATGAACCCTCACCTGGCACCTCCAGTGGTGACTGATGCTGGGCATCCAGCAGCTCCACGTACTGCTCTGCCAACCTCTTTGACAGACCCGAGGTGGCCGAGACTGAGAAAGGCACCATGGTCTGGCCGTAGGGCTCCAGGGTCAGCCTCAGCAGGGACGAGTCCCTGGGCCCTGGGAAGGTCTTGGCCACGATGAGGGCAAAGGCAGTGAAGATCAGAGGCACGAGGAACTGCGCTGCCACCATCTTCCAGTTGCGCCAGCTGTACATGGCTCGCTTCATGAACATGGCGTAGAACTGCTGGCAGCACAGGTAAAACTGGGAGGGGAGAAGTCAGGTCAATGCCAGGAGTGGACAGCCCCACCGGCCACTTCACCCCACACAGCTGATGTGAGAAGGACCCCAAAACCACCTCCCATCAAACTCAATGGGCTTCCTGAGGGGGCGCAGTCACTTTGGGATCCAAGGTGTTAAAGCAGCTTCAGCCGTGACCTTTCCCTTCCTCCACCTCCCAGCACTCATAAACAGGATTACTGCAACACAGCTGTCTGCCAAGGAGACTGGGCTGAGACACCCAGGAGCTCCCAGACCAGCCCCTGACAGCATCATCTTTGTTTTTTAAACCCATAAATATCTTTCTCCCCTCCTGCCTTTGAGACGTGCCCTTGAGAAGCACAGGGAGATTTATCGCAGGTATGAGGCAGTGGGACACAAGGGATCTGAAACACAAGCTCAGAGAAGGAAGATATTTTTTTCCTCATCTCCCTCCTGCAAATCCCAAATGATGCAGCAACAGCAGGTGAAAACTACTTTAAATCACCTGGGACACCTTCAAGAACATCTCTATGGACCTCAGGATTAACATGAAGAGGATGGCAGTGACCAAACCCAACAGTCCTAAAAATAATTTGCCCCAAAAATGCGGGTTCCGTTTTGATTTTCCAAACCACACACAGTGAGACCAGCTGTGGGGAAGGCTCCACCTGGTAACCCTGCTTCAAACCCCAGCTTCATGTTCCCTCTTCCCATTCCCGCTGCACCAACAGCTCCATCACTCACCCCGGTGTTGAGCTTGATGCTGGAGCAGTCCTCTGTAATGAGCGCCCCGCTGTCATCTGTCATATCTGTCATGCCACTCAGGCTGCTGGAGTCATCCATGGCCCAGTCGTTGGAGCGTCTCTCATGCTGGTACTGGAGAGCAGGGAGCTGGATGGCCTGGATATCCATGCTGGAGTCCACCAGCTTCCCAACCCTGCACCAGGAGGGAAAGTGGGTGATGAAATGTGGACCCAAGCAGGATCAACCTGTTCTGAGCTGGGGAGGCCAAACCCAAGAGACAAAGCCCAGCGTGTGCCCTGGAAAGCTGTGTAGGACACTGTGGTCACCACAGCACATGGGGACTGCTCACCATCAGATGACACCTCACCGGGGCCAGCTCCCTCCTGCCTACCTCAGGAAGACTTCCTCCATGGTGGTGACTGAGGCGCCGTAGCTGGCGATGCCCAGCTCCTCCCGCTTCTGCTCCAGCTCGGTGAACAGGGCCTCAAACCTGAGTGGAGAAGTGAAGCATCACACGCTGCCGCTCAGCCCTTCTCCTGGCATTGAAGGCCAGACCCACCACGCAGACATAGCTCTCTTTGGGGGTTCCAGGGAGATGGATGGTAAGCAAAGCTGTGCAGCACACTACCCTGGGTCCCCACACCTTGGATTTCACTTCTGGGCTCCTCAGTTCCAGAAGGACACAGAACTCCCTGAAAGAGCCCAGTGCAGGGCCACCAAGGTGATGAAGGGAGTGGAACACCTTCCTTCTGAGGAAAGGCTGAGGGAGCTGGGGCTCTTGAACTTGGAGAAGAGGAGACTGAGGAGAGACCTCATTAATATTTATGAATATTCACAGGGTGAGTGTCAGGAGGATGGAGCCAGGCTCTTCTCCGTGATGGCCAGTGACAGCATAGGACAAGGGGCAACAGGTCCAAGCTGGAGCAGAGGAGGTTCCATGTAAATGTAAGGAGAAACCATTTCCCTGAGAGGGTGACAGAGCCCTGGGACAGGCTGCCCAGAGAGGTTGTGGAGTCTGCTCTGGAGACATTCAAGACCAATCTGACACGTCCCTGTGTGATTTAATTGAGGTGACCCTGCTCAAGCAGGGCGTTGGACTGGATGATCTTTCAAGGTCCCTTCCAACCCCTAATGCTCTGTGATTCAGTACAGCCAAGGTCAGGGAGAGGATGAGAGGGGGCACTCCGAGGACCAGACCCTCTGGTCATCATCTCTGCAGCTGGTGTGAGCCCTACAGCCAGGTCCAGGGCTGCCTGTGGCACTCAGCACCCTGCTCTCCCCAGGGCAGCAGCTTCTGGGCTCCATGTTATGCCCTTCCCTGCAGCCTTGGCTATCCATATACTGGATTTCGAGCCCAACCAACCCTCCCTGTTTGTGGCACCCTGCGCAGCGCAGCCATTGCCGGCTATCGGCCACCAGTGCCATCCCGGTGCACGGCAGTGACACGGTGGGTGGGTGGCATGACACCAGTGTGCCAGCAGATGCAGGGAAGAACATCAGTGAGAGGAGGAACCGAAGGCAATTTTCCAAGCGCAGTCACGTGCCTCCTCTCACACCTCCCCAAAGATGCAGAGGGCAGCTCCTTCCCAGCAAGCCCATGACAACACTGCATGCAGACACAGGGACACACTGGGGAGTGCAAGCAGGGGACGATGCCGTTACCTGTGCGTGCTCTCCTTGGGCAGGATGAAGGACAGCTCTGCCCCAGCATTGCTCTCCATGGTGGCGTTGGGCACGTACTGACAGATAAGCCGGGAGATCTCACCCAGGTTACAGTAGGGCTCCTTCACCATCACCATGTGATATCCAGCCCCTGGGCAGAGCCACAAGAGAAGGGAGAGGTGGGTAAATCATGGCCCAGCCTGGCCTTGGGGTGCTGCCACAGAGAGGGGTTCTAAGGCACCGCAGAGCACCGATGGCTTTGCCTGGGCTATGGACATGACACAGGAGCAAGTGTGGGGACGGGCCTCAGAAGACAGAGAACAGTATGACAGGAGCAAGCAGCCACATCCCTTTCTCCTGCTCCTCCACAGCAAGGAGCAGACATGGAGCACAGCCTGCCTGCTCCTCCCTTACCGTATTTACGCTTGAGGAAGAGCGAGGACCCGCAGCACTGCAGCTCGCCCTTGGCCATGATAGCGATGCGGTCCCCCAGCAGGTCAGCCTCGTCCATGAAGTGGGTGGTCAGCAGGATGGTGCGGTTGCTCCTCTGCTGCTGCAGGAGGTCCCAAGTGGCCCTGCGAGAGGCTGGGTCCATCCCTGACGTAGGCTCATCCAGCATCACCACCTACACATGGGAGACAGGCCGGTCAGTAAGGGCTGGGAGAGGCACCGCAGCGCACGAGCAGCCAACCCCAGAGACCTGAAGGAGCTTCGGTCTCACAACACACATGTGAGGATCTTGCTTGGAGGAGCAGAACTCCTGCCTCCTCCTTGCTGTCCATCCATCTCCCAGTGGCTCAGCACGGGTGAGTCACTAGGAGGACATGCACTGCCCCAGGGAGAAAGGTTCAAGGTGGGCCCCACCCAAGACGCTTGCCTTGGAGTCCCCAATGAGGGCGATGCCGATGGACAGCTTGCGCTTCATGCCACCCGAGAGCGCCTTGGTCAGGGAGCGGCGCTTGTCCTCCAGGTTGAGGATCCTCAGGATGTGGCTGATCTCCTCGGGGCACTTGGAGGGTGGGTACCCCTTCAGCTGCCGGACAGGGGGAAAGGAGGGTTAAGCCTGTCTGCAGTAAATCTGGCAGCAGATCTTCCCGCTGCATCAGCCACCTGCTGCTAAACCCCACTGCACTCCCCTGCACACTCAGGCAGCAAAGCAGGGAAGTACAGAGATGGCTCCTGCCCAGCCCTGAAGGAGCTGGCAGAGCTGGCACAGGGGCTTCCACAGAGCCATGTTGCCCACTACCCTCCACTCCCCCATCAACCAAGCAGGGAGCTCCTGCCTGCAGAGGAGGTGGAAAGAAGACAAATGCTGTTCTGCTTAATCCCAGACTGGTTTGGGTGAGAAGGGACTGCAGTCCCACCCCTTGCCATGGGCAAAGACAACCCCACCCGACCATGGTGCACCAAGCCCCATCCAACCTGGCCTTGAACCCTGACAGGGATCCAGAGGTAGCCACAGCTTCTCTGGGCACCCTGTGCCAGGGCCTCGCCCTCTCCCTGGGAAAGATTTCTGCTCCCCAGCTCCTCTCCCTCTGCCCTCCTGCAGCTGAAGGCCATTCGCCTGGGTCTGGCCCTCATTGCCCTTGGCACCAGCCCCTCTCCAGCTCTCCTGGAGGTCCCTGAAGGACTGGAAGGGGCTCTAAGGGCTCCCCAGAGCATTCTCATCTCCAGGCTGAACCATCCCCACTCTCTCAGCCTGTCCCCATAGCAGAGGTGCTCCACGCTCAGATCATGTTTATGGGTCTCCTCTGGACCCACATGATGGACCTCACCATGCTTTCCCAGCCTCAGGATGGCTGCAGAATACCTGCCCCATGGCTGGTTCCCAGGGGCCCAGCAGAACTCCCCCCAAAGCACCATGCTCACCCCTGCATAGAAGTGGAGGTGCTCTTCCACCGTCATGTTGTCGAAGAGGACGTCGTGCTGGGGACACAGGCCCAGGCTGCGGCGGATCAGGACCATGTCCTGGGAGATCTCGTAGCCATTGATGTACGCCTGCCCACTCGTGGGAGAGTGCAGACCTGGGAGGAGTGAGACACGACAGCCTGGCTCAGGGCAGAGGACAACTCCAGGCAGCAAAGAGCTGGTGGAAAGGTGGAGGTCCTGTCAAGCTGGAGCAAGCTGGTCTCATGCTCAAGCTGGGGTACAGCACCTTTCTCCTCCCGCCCTCTGGGTGGGCTGCATGGCACCCACAGGTGGGAGGTGGACCTGACCGAGTGGGTAGGCAAGGAATGCAGAGGGCAGGCAAGCCTGGTGCTCGGCCTGGGGAAGGTTCTGTGAGGACCCTGGGTTGGCAGGGGGAAGCACAGAGTGACAGAGAACTGGGAACGACCAGCAAAGGTCACCATCTCACATCACCATGTGAAAATGGGCTACTGGGAGCTCAACAATTCAAGAATGATGAAGACCAGCTCCTGGCCCGTGCTCCTTCTGCCTTACCATGACAAAGCCTGCAGAAACCCATCCTCCAGCAGGTCCCATCTCAGGGCACAAAGACTGGCCATCATTTCACCCCATGGCTGACCCCACTCTTGTGGAGGGCTGAGCAGGGATCCCCCACCCTCCCTCCATCTCCCCAGACAGCAATACGCCTCTCACTACGCTGGCATCCCTGGACAACAGCTCAGTGAACTGAAGTTGCTCCAGGGCACATCAAAAACCCTCTCCCCAACCTCAGAGACGGGGTTCAGCTCCTCTTTGCAAGCCAAAACATCAGCCCTTCCCTGCACCATACCAGCCCCACAGCAGGACGCAGCTCCTACCTGTGAGCATGGACAGGGTGGTGGTCTTCCCAGCACCATTGTGTCCCAATAGGACGGTGATCTGCCCTTCATACATGTTCACTGTTAAGTCCTTCACTGCCTCCTTCACTTTGTTCCCCACTTTGAAGACCTGTGGAGATGACGTTAAGGAGCTGATGCTGCGCTGGAGGCCAAGCGCTCTCAGATCCGTCCCCTCCGCACCACCCATCAGTCAAAGCTCACAATGCTCATGCTGTGTTGGCACTAGACAACAGGTCTAAGCCAGGTTAAATATAGATGTGACTGCACCTGCAAGTACCCAACACTTCATCCCACAGCAAAATGCAGCCAGCTCTAGGGAGAGCCTCACAGCAGCCACAAAACACAGCCCTAGGTGAGGGGCGCAGCGGAATGATCAGGAAGCTGCCTCCAGGCAGCAGCGTTTACAAAACCAGCAGCACGGCCTGTTTGCGCTGTGCTGGGCAGTTGATACCTTGGAAAGGTGCTTTATTTTGATTCCTGACACGAGGTCAGCAGGTTCCTCCTCAATGTACTGGCTCTTCAGGGCTTTCTCAGGGTCCTCCTCCTCCTCCTTCTCCTTTCCCACAACGGTCCTGGGGCGCCCACACCAGTATGAAGGCTGACGGAAGAAGGCAGTGAGAGAGAAACTGAGGCTCAGGCCACATCAACTCCTCTCCCCAACCTCATTCCATGCTCCTCCTCCCACCCAGGGATCTGCAAGACCACTTTCCTTGGCCTGGGAACTGCCAACCANGCAGCGGAATGATCAGGAAGCTGCCTCCAGGCAGCAGCGTTTACAAAACCAGCAGCACGGCCTGTTTGCGCTGTGCTGGGCAGTTGATACCTTGGAAAGGTGCTTTATTTTGATTCCTGACACAAGGTCAGCAGGTTCCTCCTCAATGTACTGGCTCTTCAGGGCTTTCTCAGGGTCCTCCTCCTCCTCCTTCTCCTTTCCCACAACGGTCCTGGGGCGCCCACACCAGTATGAAGGCTGACGGAAGAAGGCAGTGAGAGAGAAACTGAGGCTCAGGCCACATCAACTCCTCTCCCCAACCTCATTCCATGCTCCTCCTCCCACCCAGGGATCTGCAAGACCACTTTCCTTGGCCTGGGAACTGCCAACCAGCACATCTCCAGCAGGCAGGTCTGAGGGTGACACTGCTCTTCCCACCCTTACTGCCGCCTTCCCCTGGTTCTCCCTTAGAGCAGGATTGCCCGTGATTACACAGACAGCTTTTCCCTGTCTTTGCTCCCATGGAAAAACTGCTCAGGCAGAAGCACCCTGTCAGAAGAGCCCACACAAGGGCTGATCCCTCCTAAAGCCCCTGACACACACCAAATACTAAAAGCCAGGGGACCAACTGCTGCAAATAGTTTGGGTGTTATTCTGACCTGGCTCTCTTGGAATGGAAATGAGGATTTGGGATCTCAAACAACAATTCAACAACTCCTGCACCTAAGAGCAGCACCCTGCTGCGGATTTTGGCAGACAGCTGCATCTCTGTGACCCAGGTCTAGCTGCAAGAGGGAGTGGGACACTGGGGCAAAACCACAAGGGGATGAGGAATTGAGGGGAGGGGGGGAAAAATCTCTGGAATAACAAGGGATATGACCATAGGACCAAAACAAGTTGTGTGTCTGTGGCTTAAAGGATTCCCAGCAGGCAGCTGAGTTGCCACCCTACAGTTGTTGAAGGTGCCAAGTGTTTGATCTGGCAGAGCAAGGGCAGCTCAGCTGGTGGTGTGACAGCCCTGCTGTTAGCACGTGGGAGCTGCCAGCAGGACACAGACTACCCAGGCCCACCCGGCTGGCAGCGCTCGGGATGTTTCCAATGACTGGATCTGGTTGCTCACACCCAGGGATTCTCTACAGTGCCTTCACTTGGGGCACACCGCCACTTGTGTCAGCAAGTGTTGGGACAAAGACTTAAAGCCACAAATACCCTCACATTCAGTAAAAAAAAAATTAAAAATACAGCTGTGTCAGCCTTTACTGAGGACATACTGCAGACCCTGTGATGCTGGAGACCAGGTGGGGCCACCTCTGTAGGTTAGCATAGCCCAGCACGGCACAGATGTGGGGACCAGCCCTGAGGGATGCTCATCAAGCCCGCTGGAAGAGGTGCATAAGGAGTGCTCACCGTCAAGAAGAAGTACCATGGCTGAGGCACGCCGTACTCCCCTGGAAAGACGGCCTCCACGTACCAGGCCACCACGCCGTAGAGCACCGAGTCCAGCAGCAGCATTCCCAGCACCTGGGCTAAGGTAAAGTTGTCGTCCACGCTGACGGGCTTCGTGAGGTCCCTCCACTGAATGCCAGTCCCTAGAAGGCACACAGGGCACTGCCAACCTCTGCATCCCCACAAGGACAACGTGTTCTACAAGACCATCCCGATCACGGCTCAGGAACGAGGAGCACATGTACAGTGCTACAATCTCTTCTACAGATGGAGGGAAAAGACGCGGCAGAAAGCGCGCTGACATCTTGAGGTTCCCCACCCCATCACGTTCCCTCCATCACATCCTCTGCAACTGCCCAGGGAAGAAGTAGTCTCCTCCCCAGGCAGTGCCCCTCCATCACCACAGCCGCCTCTTTAGCAGCATCCCTCTGCAACATCATGGCCTCTGCTGGAACCAACAGCAAAATCTTATCAACACAGAAATTGAAGACATATAATGGGAAGGAAAAAATGCAGTGGATTCCTATCCCTCAAACTCAATTAGCTCTGCAATTAAAGTGATGATGGCACTTTGCACAGCCCAGGCTGCCAGGGACATGGGTTTGGAGGGCCAGAGCCCTGGTGCTGACATGGCCTGTGGGAGCAATCAGCAATTAGCCCTCCCACTCTCTTTAGGAGCAGGAAAGTGATTCTCCCTGACTTCTTTCCACCCTTCCCACCACACACAAGCCAGTCCAAACCAGCTCCTCTCCCGAGGGATGGGAGGCTCTGGCTCACCTTTTCCTTCGAACATGCCTATGAGCTGTGCCCCCATGGCCATGGCCACGTTGGAGATGAGGCAGGATGCCAGCTTCTGGCTGTGGGACATCAGGTCGTAGCGTGGCGAGATGAAGAAGTAAGGGATGTAGGAGAAAAAGTAGAGGAAGCCGCCAGCGGCAGCTGCAACATTTGCTGCAAGCACAGAGAAAAGCAGGAGGGAAAATGTCAATAATATGGTGACACTACTGAGCATTTCTCACTAGATTTCCACCCAGGGAGGTTCCCACGTGGTTACAAGGGGGCAGGACAACAATGTGCCCATGGCAAAGCAGGAGCAGCACTGGAGCCTGACCCCATGGTGTGCAGAAACACCCAGAGCGTCCACACCGCGGGGAAAACGCAGTCAAAAAAGGGAAGGTTCCCTCCTCCACCCCCGCTTCCACAGTCTGAAAGAAGTTATCCAACACAACCCTGTGCAACCTCACATCACTCTGGAGCTGGCCCTGCTTTAAGCAGGATGGACCAATGACCTGCAGAGCTGCCTCCCAGCCAAAATTAACGAAGGTGACACAGCACGAGGCCCAAAGCGCTTCCCCAGCTCCCGGGGTCAGCAACACAAGGAGGCAGCTGGGGAGGGACTCACCTCTCGAGAAGAAGGTGCTCACCATGAAGTTGAAGGAGATGGAAGAGATGGAGAAGATGGCGAGGAAGGTGAACACCAGCGTGGGGTCGCTGTTGGTGAGCACCGCTCCCTGTTCGCTCACCTACCGAGAAACTCCGGTTAGCCCAGCGCTGCTGAGCCAGCCATGGCTGGCACGTGAGGGCAGTGAGACCCAATGCTCCCCATGGGTTAAAGACAGACTGAGGCAGGCAACTGCACCCAGCCCCTCCTAGACCACTCCAGAAGGAGGGAATTGGGATTGCCCCCGGGTGATGCAGTGTCTAAGAGGCAGGTGACACCTTGCTGGCACCCAGGCAGCCACCTCTGGCTTCACACAGTGCAGGGACAAGCAGAGAGAGCTCGAGTCCCTCCCAGCACACACTGGGCTGAGGGAGCAGGGTGGTTCTGCTCTGCACAGGCACCCATAGGGCTCCCAATCCTCAGCCCCCTCCTGAGGAGGTCACCCCTGCCAGGAAAGGCAGCTGCAGCCAGGCAGCTCTGCCCACCTGGCTCTGCAAAAGGCCAACCCCAGCCTCTGTCACACACTTAGAGGAGCCCTTAGACACCAGGACATCCAGCCCACAACAGAGGAGCCTTGTCATCCCCATGCTCTGCCAGCACAGACCTTCTGCCCTACAGAACGGTGGCCTGGGGCAAGATACTCACCTTGACACAGAAGAGCACGGTGACGAAAAACACGGACACCAGGAGGAAAAGGAAGAACATGAGGAACCAGGCGCTCCAGTGCAACCAGTTGCTGAGGCCCATCATGTGCATGTACTCCTGCAGGGAGGTCACACTGTCACCCAGGGCTGCATCCACACTTCCTGGGCATGGCCGGGGCAAGGCACAGACCCAGTTTGGGCTGGTGATGGCTTTGCCCTGCAGCACTAGTGAGGGAGGTGGCAGCCCCAGGTCCTGTGTAGTGGTTCTGTGCAGCCATCAGCATTGCCTGGTGTCCCCAACCTCCCCGGACAGGGGTTGGCACCACTGCAGGTGAACATCTTCCCAAAGAGCTAAGCTGAACCCAAACCCACAGTGGCTAATGCCAGTGGGGCCACCATGGCCACCCAGCAGTGGGCAGGACAACCCGATGGCCAGGGAAAGACAGCTCTGCTGTCACAAATCACATCAGCTGGGCACCCACCGCCCCCACACCACAACTCAGACACATGGTTCTCTATGTCCAAGAGACAACAATCTTGTTTCCCACACACCAAACTCCGGAATCTACACAACTCTTGAACCCAGGAGAGTTGCCCTCTCTCCAAGCCACCTTCCAGCCCAAGAGGAACACCAGCCCTTTGGTCCAGCAGCCTTGGCCACACAAGCTGTGTCCCGGTGGCAGGATTAGCAGCACTCCTCCCTGGGGTTTGCTAATCTGCTGCCATCCCCACCTCCTGCTCAAAGGCTCCAACCCTGATGAGGATTTTGTTCTTAATTCAAAGGTAGGATCTGTTGGGAAACACCACAGAGGGAGGAGAGAACCCCAACATCCCATAGCTCCCATTACCTTCAGCTTCTTCTCCTTCTCGTGCACGACAGCGCGGACGATGTTGAGCGAGGTGTAGGTGAAGCTGAGCATGAGCAGCAGGGGAAGCTGGTTCTGGATGGCGAGGAGGAAGAGGTCGTTGACGTACGCCGGGTAGGGGAAGCGCTGCACCACCACGGTGATGTTCTCCAGCAAGCTGGTGGAGCTGGTGTTGACATGGTACTGCATGATGGCTCTGTCCACCGCATGCTGCACTGCCAGGAACCCCTCTCGGATATAACCTGCACAGGAGAAAGGACACGAGGGAATAGAGGCGGGTGGGAGGAGCTGGCAGAAGGGGAGAGCCTTGGTGGAGGAAAAACAGGGGGAAAAGGAGCTTGTAGGAAAAGGAAACTAAACATCCTTACCAACACCCTCCCTCTCGTCCCGGCAGAGGGGCTCAGGAGGGGTTTAAAGCACAGCTAGAAGAACATAAATGTGCTACCCACACATGTGGCTTAAATTTTTGTACATGAGAAAAGAGTGAAAAAGTTTTTTTCCCCCCAACTGGTCTATTTCTGCCATGTGCTACTGGAATGGAAACACAAATTCTGCTCTGGAAGCCCCAAATTAGTTGTTTAAAATGACCTCGTCACAGAAGAGGTAAGAATGAGAGACCTATTAACTAATTCACTAACCAAACATCATAACGAGGGAACTCGCCCTGTCCTGCAGAACATTTACACCAGCAGACACCAACCTCTCAGGCTCAGGTTTATTTACACTGCACAAGCAAAACCTGTTCTCCTGCTTTCTCTGCCTCTAAATCTTTTCCTTGCCATCCCTACTAAATGATGGAAGGAGAAACCCAGCTGAGGGAAATATCCCCTCTTCAGCTGCAGAGGAAGCTCCCGAGAAAACCAAAAAATCAAGTCCCAAACCAGCACCAGCTCTGGCCACATCCCCGCTGCCTCCTGCTCAGCCAGTGGTTTGGCTTTCCTTAGAAACCTACACTCAGACCACAGAACTGCTCTGTTTGTGTTTACAGTATTTAAGTAGCACAATAAACCACAAGAAGTTCTGGTCCTGAAATGAATCTTCTATTAAGGATACGTTTAAAAAGAGAGAAGGGAAAAAGGGGGAATTAAAAATATTCATGTAAGTAACATCTGTTCTTATGCAACTGCTCTCAGCACCCTAGAGGGCATGGGATAGTTATTCACAATCTTTAAAGAAAATTAATTAAATTGACTACATTAATTTAAAAGACAAGAGTATTTAGCTGAAGCCCCAGAGCCTCAGCAAGTCCCTGCAACACCCATCTCTCTGGCTAAGAAACACCCTGTGGCAGAGGAGGGGTGACTCTCACCCGGTGTCCCTCCATCAGCAAACTTGGCTTCGCGGGGCCCCGGCAGCTGGAAGAGCGGGAAGAGGTAACTGGTGTGCCAGTCCCGGTCCAAGTTGGGGTTCAGACCCGTCTGCTCGCTCCGCGGGGCGTTCCTCGGGCTGTACTTGAAGCGCAGCTCATAGTCGACCTGGAAGGGACACACAGGGGACAGGAAGGAGCGATGTCCAGATCACAGAATGCCGTGTGTCATCTCCCCCCACACACCCTCCTGTCCCCCCTCTGCTCACCTGGAGGGGCAGGGGGGCTGAGCTCTGCTGGAAGCGGTGCTTGAACACGACAGCAGCCAGCACGCTGCCCGAGCGGTTGTCCGACTTGACGTACTCCTCGAAGTCCCTCTCGGAGGCAAAGCCCTGAGCTGTGGAGGGGGTGGAAGGATGGAGATGAGGGCTCAGAGTGTGGCAGCTTGAGACAGGCTGGTGCTCAGCCATTGCCAAAAATGTGGTTTGGCTCCAGGACACAGAGGTCTGTGATTCTACGAGGTGCTCCAGCCTGGGCTGGGATGCTCTGCTGCTGCCAGACACAGGGGACTTATACAGGGCACATCACAGGGATTGCTCCTCCTCGAGAGCAGCAATCAGCTCTCCCTCCAGAGCCATTCTGAAGCACTAAAGCTTTTTGTGTGACAGTATTTCCAAAAATCCATTGTCCTGGGGAAGTGACAGCCACATTATTCTCTATTTTAGGGCAACATTTTTTCCTGGACAGAAACGGTATCGAAATGCAACCATAAAACCAAAACCCTGCAGCTTCAGCAAAAGAAAAGTCAAACCATTACCTGGGAGTTCTGAGAAAATCCTGTCTCCAGGATTTATCAGTGTAAAAGCTCACAGAGATTTCTGGGGCGGAAGCGGCAGCCCCCCACCCTGCTCACCTCTGATGCTGATGGGTAACGCTCTCTCCACGGCCTCGGCAATGCTCCTGACGGCGCTGCTGTTGGAGGGGACGTAAGCCAGCTCCCAGGGGTTGCCGGGGTGCCGGCGGTAGAAGAAGCCTGGCAGGTCATCCACGGTCTCCGGGGGGTAGATGGTGGCATTGGGGTGGCTGATGGAGTGCACGCGGTGCCGCAGCGCTATCAAGATGGCGGCGAAGAGCAGCGGCAGACAGATTTCGATGACTGTCACCAAGATCTGACGCTTCTGCAGGGAAGTAAAATAAAATAAAATTAAAGAAAAGGTATAAATTAAAACATAAAACTGAAGAAAGATGAAACACAGCCAGGGGTTCAGGGCACGCCGGGGCCATCTGGCAGAAGCGTTCTTGCGCTTCACGAGGTTTCACAACCTGGGTTTTTCCAGAGCCCATGAACAACACCACACCAGTTCCCATGTCCTTAAGGACTTTCCAGCACACATGCCCTCCTCCCTAAACATGGCTCTGTCTCAAAGCACCCTCCTTAGAGCCTTCCTGGTCATGCTGCTGGGTTTGAATGAGCTGAGCCGGTCGTTGGGTTCCTGCCTGCATGGCTCCCACAGGCAGCCACAGCGACGCACCTCTTGTGAGTAGGGCTGGTGCCATGGGGACCAGCTGCAGCTGGGGCAGCGAGGAGAATGGCTTTTGCCCAAAGCTTGACAGGGCTGGGAGCTAAACCCCCCGTAACTAAAGGCAGGGTTTGGATGAGATAAAGCAGAGCATGGTGAAGCTCCAGCAGCCAGGGAAGTTTCTTCTGCTGGAGCGTAGTGGCTGCAGGCAGCTGGACATGGGATCCACGTCCCAGCCTGGAATAGGACCCTACAGAACCTCTGGCTGCAGGCACTGGTACCACCAGGCAGCATGAGCACACCCAGGAGCTCAGCCACCTCCCCAAGGCCTGTCTGCACAAACACTTGCTGGTTCTCTGCTTGCTCAAGCAAGCAGACAACGAACTCGGGTCCAACGAACGCACACTGACACCAGTGCATTCACCTTCCAGCCCATTTCCCCACGGCTGCCTCTGTACCAGCACCAGCCACCAGTGCAGGCTAAACAGCATCCAACCCGAGAAAACGAGCATTTCAAACCCTGCACACCCCAGCATCCCAACAGGCACCATGCACATCCACCCCCTGCAGCAAGACCCCCCTCCCCACAATGTGTTTTACAGCACGTGCCGGGACACACTGCTTCCTGATGGGTTTGTGCTCCTAAAACTCACTGCAGGGCTCTCACCTGCTGCCAGGGAGGACAGTGGTGGGTACGGGGCTGCTCCCACCACTGGCTGCATCACCCAGCTGGGATGAGGCCAGGGGATGGAGGCAGCACCCAGAGCTGGGCCAGGAGACCTGCACACCTGAGGTTTGGGAAGGAGAGTTGAAATCTGTGCCTGGTCAACTCATTCCCTCTTGTGAAGCGAGCTGCCTTCCCCCACGCCCAGCCCAGCGAACCTCCACCATGACAGCAGTGGGCTGCCCCAGCAGCAGGCAGCAGCCCTGGGTGCAGGGGTTCACTGCGCTGCTCCCCTGAAGCACTGCCCAGAGCATGAGCAGCAGCACTAACCTCTTCCAAGGGCTTGGGCTAAGACTGGCTTTACACAACCAAGGGAGTGTTCCACCCTTCCCTCCACCGCGTCGGAAGGAGCAACACGACGCACACGGAGAGCGCAGAGAGGTTTATTGTCACAACTCCGCTGTCTCAGCAGCAGCTTTTCAGCTCCTCCCCGACACCCTGGCACACTCAGCGCTGTTAAACTGCCTCCTGCCCGGTGCCCGCGGCTGCTGGCAAAGCGGTGCCATGGCCCCAATCACTGCTGGGCACAGCCATGGGTCACAGTGCCATGACAAACACCCTGACAGACACCCATATGGGTGAGTGCAGTGTCACGTGCCGGAGGCAGCACCCCATCTGCCTCAAAAGCTTCTTCGGCCACGCAAGCACCAAGCACTGGGCTTGGCGACTCAGACCGTCTGGGATCTCTGCAGAGTGGAAAAAGGGGTTGGTTTGGAAATGGGGAGGGTTGGGGGGGCAAAAAGCAGCAAGTGGGGCACACTGAGGTCACATGCAGGAGGTAGGAATGAAGCCCAGACCCCCAGGAAGGGCAGGGGTCTGCCTTGCAGATGGGGTGAATTGGCTCTCAGCCCATTTGTGGGGATGGGGCATGTGGGTGCACAACCACACAACCTTTTCCCCTATTGCCCCAGCACTCAGCACCCACTGCCCTGGCACTCAGCACCCACTGCTAAAGCCCAAAGCCCCTCTCTGGCCTTTCCCTGGGAGGAGCTGCCCCTCAACCCCTGAGCAGAGCCAAGGCCCAGCTGCAGGCAGCGGAGGCCGCAGCTCCGCGCAGGCAGGGAAAAGGAGCCTTTGCAAAGGCCACGCTCTAACAGCGAGTGCTGCAGATACCTGATGGTTTCCTAACACAGCTCTGGCAGGCCAGCTGCCTCCCCCTGATTTACTGTCCTATTAACCCCTCTGGGTCTCCAGGGCTGTCTCCAGAAGGGCTGCCTGGCTCCCCAAGCTCACAGGCTCACACACGTTTACTGGGGTGTGCTTTTGCTGCCACAGAAGTCACTTAAGCCGCCTTGTTCCAGAGGTGACAGGGCCACTCATCCCTAATCACCACCTCCGTCTAGCCAGGGCTGCCCCAGCTTAGAGGAAGCCACGTGTCCCAGCACCTGTCCTCACACTGGGGTGACGATGGCCTGGGAGCACAGCACCTTCATTGGGAGCTCATTTTTACTTTTTGGTTGGAGGGGGGAGTGAAGACTCCGGGTCATGTTCTGATGTGGTTGATCTCAGTCAGCTTGTGGCCTCAGAAAACAGAAGGAGAGGTGCCCCCCTGCCCAGAGCACACCCAGGAGATGCTATTCCCCTGCACAGGGTGTGGGCAATCATCCTGCATGTGTACAGGGGGGTTCACAGGCCTGGCCACCATGGCCACTCCTGCTGCCGGTCCCTTCAGCCACATCTCAGCCCTGTTGCCTGCTCCTTGCCTGAAAACTGGGTGCTGGCAGCCCAGCCAGCCCTTCCCTCTTCCTTTTGTTTATTTTTAAAGCAACTGATCTGCAGGAGTGTAACCGAAAGCGTAACACCAGGCTGCGGCGAGCTCTGCTCCCTCCTCTCTGCTGCCCTCTGCCAGGGCCAGCTCCAGGTCCCAGTAGAGCCACAGCTTCTACCCAGAGTGCCTGCACAGCGCTGCAGCAGCTGGGATACCCCATGGTCAGAGGGCAAGGGCTCCTGAGGTCCTGAAATCCTTCATCATTAGCCTGCTGCCAGGCACAGCATTGGGCTGGGAGCAGACACCAGGATGACGAAGGTTTAAGACAACCAGAAGCTGATTCTTGGGGCTGTTGAAGGTAACAGGAAAAATATCTGGGTCCTGGTGAGTTTTCATGCACTGTGCAGCCACTGGCCCCTCCAGAGGAGGCTGTCTGGAGGATTTATGTACCGAGACAACTCAAGGAACCTGTGGCACAGGACGGCAGTGGGCTGTGCCACCCTGTGAGAAGGGGGAGCTGGTCTCGGGGCTGGATCGCAGGAGGGAGCGGCACAGCGTGTACTCGCAAGGACAACCGGGCACACAGCCCTGCCTGTATCTCCCTGGCACAAAAGCAGGATGACACCACTCGCATAAAAAGGTCTGGTTTCCTCCAGATGATGCCTCGGGCCTGTAGCAACGGTTTTCTGGGGAATTAAGAAGACCCCAGGCAAGTTCTGAAGTGCCACACGAGTGGCAGCAGAAGCAGCGTCCCCATAGAGCGCGGTGCCAGCCTACCTGCAGGATGTAGTTCTTCCAGAGCAGCAGCCCAAACTGCCTGAGAACAACCATCCTCCCATCAGAAGGGGACCGCCACTGCCGCTGCTCCACAGTACCCTGGAAGAGAGGAGAGAGCAGTGAACGCCAGGTACCTGCAGTGCCAGGAGGGTGGCATCCCCCTGCCCACCCAGCACCACCCAGGGTCACTTTCCACTTCCAGCCATGTGTCGCAACAGCTGGCTCGAGAGGGGGAAATAACCATCCGACTCCCTCTCCAGGGGTCACTGCCAACCATTCCTGGTCACCAGCTGGACCCAAGCTGCCAGAGGGAGGTTGCTGCTCAGACCCATCATAAGTCCTTGGCCAGCAGATTTCCTCAAGCAGAGGGAGCAGAGGGTTACAGAAACACAAGCTTTGTCCTGAGGAAGGCCACCGAGCCCTTTGCAGCCCTGCACTCGGGACTGGTAATGGTTTCAAGTAGCACCTCCACCTCCTGCAGCGTGAAGGGTTAGTTTTGCAACGGTAGCAGTGCTTTTCCAACAGAAACTCTCCTTGGAGAGGCGAGGGTGAGAAAAGGGCAGGGAAGCAGAAGGGAAGGTCGGCATTCGGGGACACTACACTCAAGGACAATACACCCACACCCTCCCCCTCTTTTATGAAGCATCTGCCATCCCTCCAAGTTGTTTTTGTCCCCATTTGCAGTGGCATTTCCTGATGAAGCACTGCTGTCCGGCCCAGACGGGTCGTGGCTGCAGGCAGGAAGTCAGCCAGTGGTGTGGCACAGAGAAGGGGCAGCCCTGGCACAAGCAGAGCTGCCCACCCACACTGCCAGGCATGGGCAGCCTCTGGACCAGCAGCCCCTCAGCCTCTGAGCATGGCAAAACCACTCTTCCCACAGCAGTGGGGCCAACCTGGGCTGCGGCAGCACCCACCAGGCCTTCTGTGACCCAGCATCTGCCAGGTTCATCTCCAAGAGTCTGTGCCCCAAAGCCTGGCAGCACCAAAAACCACTGCAGAGACAAGGACAGACACAGGACCTGCCAGCGATGCCCCAGGAGATGCCCAACAGCACATTTTCCAGACCTGGTTGGGACAGTGTCAGGTCCTTGGATCCAACCAGCACCCACCAACCTCAGCAGAGAGTCGGGGGTGCTGCAGCAAGAGGAGAGGGGAGGTTGGTGACCCAACCTGCCCAACCTTTGCTCCCGGACTGGTGGCTGGTAAAGTCACATGGCAAGCAAAGCGCCAACAGCTAGGAGCTGCAGTGACAGCAAGCTACAATCCACACAGGTCTGCAGACAAAGCCCCCATCTACCTAGTGTGTCCCATGCCACCAGCTCCTGGAGACCTCCAACAGTGTTCTCCTGGCTTGGCACACACCTTCCCATCCCCAACTCAAAACCCAGAGCAAAAAAAAAAAAAAACCCACCTTCTTTTTGCCCCTGCATGCACAGAACTCCAATTCCAACAGCAAGAGACATCTGCGCTCAAGGACCTTTCCCTGGGCAGGAGAACAGCAGCCCAGGTCCAGTCCTGCCCCCCAGAAAAGCCCACCAGACACTCCCCGGACAACAAGTGGGGAGAGAACAGCAAAGAAGACTCTGCAAAGGTGACTGCTGCCAGATTTTGGCTCAAAGACCTCCCCACAGGGCCACCTCTCGCTGCCCTCCAGCCCATGTGTGCCCTGACCGAAATGCCACCAGTCTGCCACAGGACCCCTACAGTGGGTCCCCCAGCCCCACGCACCCACATACCGTAGGCGGCAGGATCCAGCACACCAGGAGCAGAAACCTTCTTCCCACGTTTGCCCAAAGGGAATCCAGAGTAAACTAAGGGGATTGAACTTTTGACTCGTTTTAAGGATGACAAATGCCACAGCTCAGGCTGGGGAAGGCTGCAGAGATCCCACCTCTCACTCCCGTGTCTATCCTGGCTGCTCGCACCGCCGCACCCTCAAACGCAAGCTGGGCCCCCCCCCGACCGCCCACGCAGGTCCTAGGGCTGCCATACATTGCTGAGAAAATGTCAAGCAGCTCTTGGGTAACACAAACACTACCAAAGCTGGGAAGCTTCATTATTGCCAATAAATTCTTTTCAAGTTTGAAGTGTCCCAAGAAAACCCGTACTGGACCTCTGGCTCGCTGGAGAAGGGCAGAAGGAAGCTCAGTTACAACCAGGGCTACTCTTCCCAGATTTGAGAGCAAAAACTGTTTTGCAGGCTCTGGGCATCCACAGAAATAATTTTTTTCAACCCAGAAGGGAAAAATCATTTTTGGAAGGTGCTGTCTGGATCAGCCCTGAGATGTCTGTGACCAGGACACCTTTGGCAGGAGAGGAGGGTTGTGTGCAGCCGGCTCACGGCAGCCTCAGAGACATGGCTCATACCTTGCAGGAGGATACTCTGCAATGCACTTGCCTACTTGCATGGGCAGGCCAGGTCATCCCCTCCAGAGACACTCTCCTGCTGACATCAGCACGATGTGCTGCGAGGTAAGATTAACTTCCCCTGCAAGAGGCACAAAGAGCCAGGGGAAGAGAGAGATGACCACCACCAGCTTCTGAGAGAAAGCCGAGTTCCTCTCCCCCTCACTGGGAATACCCTGCTCTCTGTGTTCGACCGCAGCAGGAGGAAGAGTCTCCTAAGTCACAAGAGGATTCATGCTGGCCATGCCCAGGGAAGTCAATGAGGAAGCAGGACCCTCTGCCCACAGCCCAGACAGGTCCTCAGCACCTGGCCAGCATCACCAGTCCCCGCCACGCTGCCAAGCGCAGCACAACGTGACAGCCGTGCCAGCAGCCAGCCCTGACTGGAGCTCTCGAGCTGGATTTAGATGAGGACAGGCTGAGCATCGGCGGGGATCAAGGCCACAGCATCCCACCTCCTGACCCACTTCCATGCCGCCCTGTCGCCGGGAGCTGGCCTTCCCCAGCCACTGTCTCAGCAGAAAGGTCCAGCCAAGCTGAGCAAAGGCCACGTGCTCCTGGGAACTGGCAGTTATTTTAGAGCACTCGCCACATTTCTGCTCTTCTGATATCCTGTTCCCATAGAAACGGGGCCTGGAAATGGCAGACGTTGACTTTTTTTTTTCCTTTTAATAAAATTGGTGTTTCTCCCCACCGACTCGCACAGCACCGTGTTATCCCTGGCAGATGAGCTGCAGACCCTGTGGAGCACCTCAAGCTCCATGCCGAGGACCTCACAGTGCCCAGGCTGGGAGCATCCTATTCCCAACAAGGACTATTGGTACCCAAGTGCTCTGAACACTATCTATCACTGGAGTGAAACACCTCTCTGCTCCCACAGTGCCCATGCTAGAAATTAAAAGCATGAGCACCCGTGGCAAGGGGAAGGGATCTTTTTCAACCAACATTTCAATGAAAAGCAAGTGATTTCCAGTGCCTGCGTGTCCAGGAATTCCTGTCTCCTGCATCCAAGTCCTGCAAAAAGCAACCAGGGCCAGTGGCCACCAGCCCAGGCTCAGGTGCCCGCTGCCTGTCTCTTCTTCCCCCTCTTGCTGAGATGTGAGTCACGACACTGCCAGACCATACACCCCAGTTACTGCAGCTGGAGAGGTGGTACAGACAGACAGACGATACAGCTTGCCAGGGGGCTGCAATCCTGGGGGGCTTCGAGGGGCTGCCAGACCAGCACCGAGACCACCGCCACAGTCTCATGGATCCCCAATGCTTCCGCAGGGCCCCCACGGATC
The DNA here is from genome assembly GCA_013399135.1 of Heliornis fulica. Classification (NCBI taxonomy): domain Eukaryota; kingdom Metazoa; phylum Chordata; class Aves; order Gruiformes; family Heliornithidae; genus Heliornis; species Heliornis fulica. The sequence goes on from VXBZ01003439.1 coordinate 52,630, forward strand.
TGGGTTCCCCCCACACACCCTGCAAACGGGAACTTGAGGCCTCAAAACACTGGAGCAAACACAACCAGTGCAGAAGTGTGTGTGTGGGGTGGGGTCTTGGGCCCGGCAGAGAGACAAGAGGGGGTGTGCTGTGCCGGGCTGAAGAGTGGTCACCACCAGCCCCGCCTGGGCTGCAAACCCACCGGCCCGGGTGAAGGCTGAGCCCCACCGGGGGGTTCCCGGGAGCACGCGGAGTCGCGCCGCGGAGCCGACACGCAGCGAGCCCACGGCAAGAAGCCCCGGGTGAGCTCCCTCCCGGCGGCTGCCCGTCCCCGGGCCGTGGCTGCAGCCCGGACGGGCGGTGGAACCACATGGCCGAGCCCCGCTGCGGCTATCGGCGCTCCGGGGATCACTCCCGTCGGCATCACCCGCTCGGGAGCCGGTGCGTGTCCGCTCGGGGCACCGGGAGACCACGCGAGACGTTGTCCCAGCCCCACGGTTCGGTGGGGAGGGGGATAGGAAGCGGGGCAGCCCCGGCCAAGCCACCGGGCGCTGCCTGCGAGCGAGCCGGGCACACGGCCCGGCCCGGCCCCTCTCCGGACGGGGAGAAGGGAACAGGCGATCCGCGCCGGCCGCACCCGGGAGCCGGGTGCGGGGCAAGGCCGGGCGGAGCTCCATCCCCTTCCCCGCACTGGTCCTGCCCGCACCCCGCGGGTCCCGGCGCAGGGCACCCGCGCAAGGCCCGGGCCGGAGCGCGGAGGCGGAACCGGCTGGCTGCGGCGGGCGGAGCCGGGCCGAGGGCCC
>VXBZ01003439.1:56530-85845 GCA_013399135.1 Heliornis fulica
CCCAGGGGCCAGCCGCTATCACCAGCAGTGGGGATGCCCATCACACTGCTTCAGGCCTCGTGCCTGGCTCAGCAGCCCCAGCCTTGCTCACCCCAAACCTGGTTTCAGAGTGAAGCCTGTTTTAAAGGTGCTGGCTGGTGCCAGGAAACCATCTTATGTGCATGTTGAGGCAATGCCTTCCCTGCTCAACCCAAACAACATCCAAAATGGGTTGGCAGAGGCACTGTGGGGGAGATTTGCTGGTGAGTCCCCACCGTAGCTGTGCCAACCCAAACCCATGGTCCAGACCTGGCACAGTGTGCTGGCTCCTCATCTCACCTTTGCAGCCAGGAGGGAAAGGCAGGTGTTGGGAAGAGGAACACTTCCCTGGATACCACATCCCTTGAGCTGCCAGGCCAGGGTGAAGCATCGTGCCAATGTCAGCTGAGAGTGTTTCCTATTTTGTCCTGGTTTCTTCCCATTCCTTGACTGCTGCCATGCTGATGGAGCAATCCTGGGACCTGCATTTTTTACCTTGGAGTGCCATGACCTGGAGGGCAAATAGATCCCACAAAAGCAGAGGAGCAGATCCAGCACCTTCTGCTCCCCCAGACTTGGGGACAGCCAGGAGAGTGGGAACAACCATTTTTCTTGTGAACACTGTCTGTAAAAAAGCTTGTTGCTTCCCAAGCAAGACCCTGAGGGTCATTGCAGACCACCTCCCATCTGCAGTTATGGTATGGTGGTGGAGATGTTTAACTACTCATCCTGCTGGTGCGCCCACTGTGGGGGCTTGGGGAGGAGAGGCTGCTCCTGCATTCCCTGGGGGAATGAAGACATTTATCCTGCTGCCTATTCTGGGAGTGGGTGCTTGTTGGGGTGAGGGCCAGATCTCTGGGGCTCCTGTTCCCCAGAGGTGGGATCCCTATCTCATATAATCATAGAATCATTTGGGTTCGAAGAGACCTTTGAAGTCATCGAGTCCAACCCCAGCCTGAACCTGCCTAGTCCACCTCTAGATAATGTCCTTCAGCACCTCATCTCTTGGCCTTTTCAGTCCTTTCAGTGGTGGTGACTCCACCAGCACCACCCCACTGCTGCCCACGGGCAAGCCAGCTGAGCCTTCACCCCACAGAGCAGTCTGTGTCCCCATGGTGTCCCCACAGCCACTTCCCAGGGGTGTGCAGGCTGCCACTGCAGCACCCACGGCTGGGACCCCTTACAGCTGCTGGGCTGGAACTGGCAGTTTGGAGCAACAAGGCTCCCACGGGACTGCAGCACCTCCGTGCAAGTGGCACTGCTTCAGGATCAGAGAGGTGTGTAAATGCAAAGGAATTGCCTCATTTCATTAAGAGCAATTGAAGAACTGGCAGCTTTGGGCACTCTGTCAAGCTCGTAAATCTCTGCCAACACATCAATTCGAGAAGTCACATGCCCGGGCTGCTGGCAGCCGTGTCGAGGGGTGAGGTAAGGGAGACATAACTGAGCAGACACCAAGGAAACCCCTGTGGGGAGGAGACAGGGGTCTCTGTGTTGCCATCCCAGCTGCCTGGATGTTCCCAGTGGGCACAGCAGCACCAACCATCCTCAGCACACACCATCCTCAGCACAGAAAAGCCTGAAGGAGATGGAGCTTGTCTGAAAAATGTTGGTATTTCCTTCCTCTAAGGTAAAGGGAGAGTTAAAAATGCACCTAAACCACAGCTTTAGAGGAAGCTGGTCCCAGGGCAGGCAGTGCTGCTGGCTCAGAGAGTTGCTGGCACAGGGGTTGGATTTCAGCTTTGAAAAGAACTAGAGAAACTTTTGGGACAGAGTGAACATCTCCAGGAAAGACAAGCTCTGGCTAAAGGAAAACAGAGCCGGGGTGCTGACCCTCCAAATAAAAACAGTTGTAGGAGGGGTATTACAGCGAGAACAGTGGGTGAGATGTGTGGGGTGGGTCCAGAGGTAAATTCCCAATTCTGTCCAACCTGCCAGCACACCACCTAGGCAAAGGCAGTGTCCCTGCCTGCTCTAAGGTACGTGTAGTCAAGGGTGAAAAACATCTGCAGGAGTTGGCCAAGTACCTGTCCTTGCCAGAAGGAACTATGGGAAATGAATGGATGCATTGGAAGAAGTGTAAGTCAAATACAGAGAAAATCCTTGCAAGTGACAGGGTGATGCCATCAAGTCAGTGTGGATGTGTGGCTCCTAAAGAAATACCGTGGGGACCCTGTAGGAGGACGGTTTAACAGCAAACTAGCCAAAATGTAAATAAATAGTAAACCTAGAATGAATAAATAAAAAAAAATCTTCAAAAACTGGCATTTTCTCTTTCAAACCAGGAAAACAGTAAGACACACACCCCCCAGTGAGTTAAAAACCCCATTCACACAGAGGAAGTAAATATTTTGAGTGTAATTTTCTTACCACACAGCACTAAACACCAGTGTGTATTTGCAAAGCCATCAGAAACGGGAAGTCTGCTGGAAACCCACTGTGGGTGGCAGGGGACGGGGCTGCCATATGCTCAGGGCAAAACCTGCACCCACCACGGGACACAGGTGGCTGGTCCCTGACCTTGGCAGCACTGGGGAGAGATGTGACAAATGCTGAGGTTTTAGGAAGGGGCTCCACAGGGATGCAGGAAACACTGGGATCTTAAAGCTGGCTTTGGTACCTGGCAAATTTTCTGAAAGATGGAAGAAAAAGTGGCATTAGAATGTGTGTGAATAAACACACAGCACTGAGACAAGTGGAAGAGAGCACATCTTGGTGATGCTAGACAGCGTTTCAATGGTCAAATCTAAAGCTGACTGTGAGGAGATGGAGAGGGATAGCACGAGGCCAAGCAGTGAGCACACAGACATCAAATGTGATTTTTCTATATCATTAAATTCAAGGCAATGTACAAGTAACCCTACGTGTATGCAACGATGGGCTCTACGGTGAGTTTTCTAATTCAGGAAAGCGATGCTGGAGACCTGTGGGTGCTTTGCCTTCATGCTCTGCGCTGGTAACGAAGGAAAAAGGGTGTTAGGAAGGATTGCTGGAGTCACTGCCATGCATCAGCGCAGTAGGACGGCTTGCAGAGGACAGGGCAGTGAGGCAGAGAAGCAGCTGAGCAAGGAGACTGAGCAGGTCCCAGGGGAAATGCTCAGGGAGACTGAACAGGTCCTTGGGGAGAAGCTCGGTGCACACTGCAGCCTGGTAGGGCCCAGGTTAAGGGGTACGGGAAAAAGGGAAGGAATGTTTGATTTTCTTAGAGCAGAGCTTCAAGTAACACCAAAGGGCTGGATCTGGTTTAAAATGACGGGAAGCACTTCCCAAGCTGTGCATTACCACATCGTGGGAGGTGCCTCTGCTGCAGGGAACAAGTGTGCAAATGGATTTGGAAAGGAACAGGAGAGATGCAGAGGGTTGGTTTGCTGGGGCTGCAGCAAGGCCAGGATGCTCCCAGGCCACTCCTGGGTGAAGAGGACAAGGAAAAGAGCCCTGCTGCTGGCTCTGCCTTTGAATGGCCCCAGGTCTCCCCACCCTGGTCTTACCCTGCTGCAGCTGCACTGGGCACACCAGTGGCGCTCCCCCAGTGTCTGGAGTCTGGTACCTGATCCAGGACCAGCCCCAGGCACTCCCCAATTCCTTGCTGCTCCTCCTGCATGCCTTGACAGCCCTCCAAGACACCAGCAGCGCCTGAGCACCTCTGGGTCGGCAGCTCCCATGCTCACCCATAGAGTTTGAGAGCCTAAAGGTTCAAAGCAACAAAGCTTGACTGCAGGATCTGCTCCATCCCGCTCTCCAGAGGCTTTTTAGTAGCTGGTTCCTCTCCACAGCCCAAAACCAGGGTTGACTTTTGATGCCTCAGGCAGGAAAGAGGGGCCAGGCAGAGGGTGTGAGGCCCACAGACACAATCCTCTAGAGTGTAACTGCAGGCACCCAGCTCACCCTGCTGCATTGATGATGGAAACTACCAACTATGAAGTGGAGAAAATTGCTGTCTATTTCCTCTTTCATCCATTTAATATAGTTTTCTTTGTTATTGCTAATTAGTTTCGGAATGTCACTGTAATAGGGTGGGGGTTTCTCTTCCATGACACTAGCTTGGTGTCTCCTGGAAGTAAGTCTTAAAGAGTTGTCTTTTCCCAGTTTTCTGTCAGCATTTTTTCATCTCTGTTTTTTCTCAGAGTTTTTCTTGTCTTTATGTAGTTTGACTTAGCACCATGTATTTTTATTTTCTGAATGGATTGTTCTCTGCCCAAATTGAATGTAATCAGGTCGCGATCACTGTTTCCTAGGCAACCACCAATGAAATTACAGAGCAATGATCACAAATTAACACTGTTCTAAAATGTTTTAAAAAACAAAATGGTAACTGCAAGGCTTAAGAAATCTTTGCTGAAACAAGGCATTCACGAAGGCACGACCCATCACCGTGGAGGGTTGTCAGACAATGATCTCAATTCAAGAACTAGGGGACGGCAAAAACCACACACCAGCCTGTAAAGGTAAATTCAAACCAATTTGCTGAAGAAGGACCACTTCTTTTCTGTGAACATTCCAAGGGGATGTGTTGGTTAACAAAAGAATTGCTGTCTGCACCTGTATGGGGTGTGGGAATGACTGGAACCGAAAAGAAAGTTGTGCAGTGGGGAATGACGGTGAAGCAAAGCCATTCAGCACCCCCCTGCTGCTGCCGACAATGCCAGGGATAAACAAAGAGTGATTGTCGTGTCCTGACAAATGTGATAGGGAGGAATGTAAGAACCCAGCCAAACTGCCCTGTTGCTCCTGACAGCTTCTATGGGCTTAAAAGAAAAATCCCAGCACAGGCTGCAGAAAACTATCCAAACATGTCTCAAAACTCCCAGCTTCATTTGGTGGAGTTTTGGCTTTGTTGAGACTCTTCCGTGTGTGGAGTGGATGCCATGCACACATCCTGGCGTTTGGAGGGATGCCCAGCCCATGGCTGGATGTGGTCCAAGCTGAATACCTTGTCTGGGGACAAGCCCCAGAACTCTGTGGTAGGGTCAGACATGGGGGTGCTGTATTAGTTATAGGTTTTTTATTCTGATTTCTATCGCTGCTCTGACTTCCACCATGTGCACAGCAAACTTATTCATTGACCCCCACTAAACTTTTGTGAGCACAACTGCTACCACCCAGCTTCTTCATCATATGTCACCTTCCAGTTCCACAAAGCTCCTATTTGCACCTATGTTTGCGGTGTGTGGATGGCTCAGTGGGATGGGCTTGGTAAGCACAGATGTTCCAGATGGAACATCCAGCACAGATGGAGAAGAAACCACTGGTCCCTGCTGTCATGAGCCACAGGGCCTCATACGCTGAGCACTTTGCTAGGCAAACCTGTGTGTCATCCCTCAGATGGGAAAGGGTTTGGTGCACCTACACTTTTAGTATGAAGGAGGCTGAGGGGAGACCTTCTCACTTTCTACAAGTCCCTGCAAGAAGGGTGCAGAGAGGTGGGGTCGGTCTCTTCTCTAACAAGCGATAGGATGAGAGGAAATGGTCACAAACTGCCCCAGGGGAGATTGAGGTTGGACATCAGAAGAATTTTCCCCCTGAAAGGGTTGTCCGGCGTTGGAACAGGCTGCCCAGGGCAGTGGTGGAGTCCCCATCCCTGGAGGGATTGAAAAGGCCAAGAGATGAGGTGCTGAAGGACATGAGGTGGACTAGGCAGGGTCAGGCTGGGGTCGGACCCGATGACCTCTGAGGTCTCCCCCAGCCCCAGGGACTCTCCGTGACACACTGGGGCAGGCCCGAGGCTCCCAGGCCCGGGGCTGTGCGGCAGGGACGGCACACACTGCACACGCAGCTGCCCCTCCCGGCCCCACGCAACTAATCCGCGCTCATCACTGTCCGAGACCCGCTCTGCGGCCCCGGGGCCGTTCAGAAGCAGCTCGCCGATCTCGGCAGGTAACAAACAGCCAGAACAGGGGGAAGCGCCAGGGCTTCTTCCTCCCTCAGGACCCCTCAGCGTAACCCCGAGCGTCTCATCTCCCTCTCTCCGAGCCCGAGGACTCTACAGGCGGAAGAGGGGCTGGTGCGCATGCGCCCGGGGAGGCGGTGACTCGGCTGACGCATGCGCACCGCGTTCCCACAGGGCTGTGACGGGGCCATGGCGGGACGCGGGACGTTGGGAGCCGGGCTGGGGCGGCAGCAGCTCCGTTCGCAGCCTGAGGCTGCCTGCCCAAGGTGATGGCAGCGGCGGGAGGGGGGTGGCGGCCCGGCCCGGCCCGGCCCGGCGCGGCGCTGATGGCTGTGTCCGCTATGTCCGCAGGGTGAGCCGGTTCTGCCCGCACTGCGGGCGCGGCGTGGAGCCCGCCTTCCGCTTCTGCCCGGCCTGCGGCGGGAGGCTGCCCCTGCTGCAGGAGGAGGAGGACACGGAGCAGCCGGCATCGACCCCGACGCGGAGCCCCGCGGCCTCCTCTCGGGCTTCCCCAGCCCGGCGTTCCAGCGCGGCGAGGCTCAGCTCCCTCTCTCCTCGCAAGGCGCGTCCCGTCCCGGCGCCGCCGCTCCCGGAGGAGACGGTCCTCACTGACCAGGGCAGAAGGCGGTGGAGGCTGGTCCGGCTCCTGGAACAGGCCGGCTGCGGGCTGATGTACGAAGGTGCTGTGTGGGGTCCGGGTGTGGGGGGTGTCCCGGGAGCGGGCCCGACTCCCTCAGGAGGAGGTGGGTTGGCCGTGGGCCTGGCGTGAGCCCACCCGTGATCGACAAGTTGGGTGTTAAAGCCTAGAGCGGGCTGCTCGGAGCCCCTCGTGAATGTGTGGTGCTGGTGTCAGCGCCCGCTGAGTGTCAGTTCTGGGCTCTCGGCCTGTTCAGGGGCCAGAAGAAAGCGGCTGACTGAGCTGGGTGGCTTCCCAGCAGCTCTGTAACCGCTGATCTGTTCTCTCCAGACTAGCTGTAAAGTCACAAATAAGAGGTGTTGCTCCCCATCATCAGCTTGGAAGGACTCTTCTGAAGGAACTTTGTCCATTAGGAAACTTTCCCTGATACTTGTCTTTGGTTTCTCTTTAATTCTGCTGTTGAATAACAGTTTGGGCATCCACCTGTGTCTGTAAGAGGATGTGACGTTACAGAAAGAGAAAGTCAGTGTTGTTATTACAGAGAGTGCTTTTATCGAAACGCTGTTTGGGTGGTGAGCAGCAGATAATCTCTGTATAGCTCTCAGAGAGCAGGAGGAGAAGAACTAGTCCAAAGACAAGTAATGGGTGCAGGTCTTTTAGGAGAAGGAAGGCCATGTATAACTCTTAACAGCCACACAATGCAGAAGGGACTTTGGCATCTCTGACAGCCTTGGCAAACCAAGAATGGAGCTGGAGGGAATGCTCAGCAAATTAAATAGGGGATGCCTTTGAGATTCTGCTAACCATTTGTTCTTTACATACCACCCTCAAAGCACCCCACTGCTGTAGCCATGCCTAGACGCTTCTGTGACATAAGCAGAACTGCACTCAAAGCATGTCAGGGGTGCTGTGCTTCTGGAGCAAGGTAAGAATTATTTTGTAGTTCTCTGGAGAGATGCTGTCACAGAGGATGCTTTTACAAAGACCAAGTGAAAGAAGCAGGGGATAAGAAGCCAGCTGCACCAGCTGTGTTAGATGGTGCAGCTGCCACTGCAGGTTCCTCTTTATGCACTCCTGTAACCACGTGTTCCATCCTTCCACAGCACAGTCAGCGTCTGGAGCCAGTCCTCAAAGATACTCCCTCAAACTTGTGAGTTTTGTGCTGTTTGGGTAAGGAATAGTGCATAGTGTACTGTTCCCAGGGCTTGGTGTGTTTGGCCCACGTGGCAAAGAGTGTCTGAGGAATTCAGGGACAGCAGGTGCAGGGACCTTGTAGCTTTGGAGAGGGGTGTAACTTGTGAGAGGTCATGCTTGGATTTCAGTAGAAGTTTGTTCTTCCACCAAAGGTTTGGAGAAAACAGTGCAAGGATTGAAAAAAGGAAGCCTTTATCCCAAAAGGTTGCCTCTTTGATCCACCATGCTCCATAATCGCCAGAAGTGGCTGTGGTGGTGTAAGGTAGAGCTCTTGATTTGTCACTTGCTTTGTTTTCTCTGTATGACAAGTGTGTGCATACCCTGCTGAAATCTGGGGAAACTGGAGAGGTTAGAATTTGGTGGCTGTGGTGAGGCAGTGAGCCAGCACTGAGACTCTGTAAGGCCAGAGAACACCTCTAAACCAGACAGCAGCTACAGCAGGAATTTACAGCCAGTTTTCTAGGCGTTTGCTTCCTGGGTTCTGCAAAAACCTGCTACTTCCAGTAAGGGCTGTCTGCAGTAGGAATCCAGTTGTCTGATTTTCAGTAACACAAACCAGCACAGAAGGACTGTTGTCCTGTCTGCTGTGACTCTCGGGAGTTGCTCGTCACTGGGAAGCCCAGTGCTTTCTAGTAGATCCCCATCCCTTTGTCAGAGGAAAGCCACTTAAGGGGAAGGAATACAGTGCTGATGAGAAAAGACAGCTGTCCTCCACAAAACTAGAACCAGTTCGTGGGAAACTGGTCACTTCTGTACGAAACACTCCCAGCTCCTATATTTTGTACCATTGGTAGTTTGCTTGGCTGTCTTTGGGTGGCACAGCCCAGCTCTTGCGGTTGTAGAGGACTGTTGAGTGTGATATGGCACACGAGAACGTTCTGGCTCCTGGGTTGGATGGCCCAGGTTGGCTCACCAGGCTAGATGCAGAATAAAACAGCCACTGCACCACAGTCATTTGTGTAGCCTGGATCCTGCTGATCCTCCTGCCACCTTGGCCAGCTGTGGGTGGAGCCTTTGGTATCAAACCAGCCAGAAGATAGAACTGCTGCCTCCTCCCACATGTAAGGGCATCTGTTTTAAGCTGGCTTGTGGCATGCTGGGTATGCATATACGTGTGCACAGGTGAATCCATACCTGTTGACTGTGAACTATATGCAGTTCAGGTCACTCACTAACAGCAGTAGCAAAGGGCAGTGGTGCTTGCTGATTAAAGAAGATGGGTTGTAAGGTAGCTGCACTTAACCCAGGCAGTTGAACACACAGATACAGACTCTGCCCCTTGTCTCGCTTTCTGACAGCTAAAGTGTTACAGGCCTTTGCTGGGACTTGCCTGTTTGCAGAACTCCCCTCATCTGTGCTGCAGATAAGAACTGGCTCCTTTTGAACTAACAGCTCTGGGACTAGAGCTCACTCTAGGTTGCCAGATGGTGTGCACTGTCAGGATGCTTTTACCCTACAGCAGTAAGTGCTGGTGCTTGAAATGCCTGACGTGAGGCAGCCACTCCCTCCTCCCTGCTGGTGCTTAGTTCATGTGGTTGTTATGCACATCACTAAACAGTGAACTGAAAGGCCTGAGCTCTGTTGCTGACCCTGTCTTTGAATTTGCTTGTGTGTGTGTTCCTGCTTTCTTTAAAATGAGTAGTGAAGGTCTTGCTCAAGTTTCTTTTCTAGCACTGTGTATGTGGCTGAAGTAATGTTCCTCCTTCCTTTTCCCTTTAGGATGTCAAAGATGGCAAAATCTACAATGAACAGAACTTTTTTCAGCGAGCTGCAAAGGCAGGCACAGGTTGGTGCTTCCTGGCAGAGTAAGGACTGGGCTGTTGCTTAGGAAAACCAGCATCTCCCCCTCACCCCCCTACATCAGTCTCTTGGAAGCCAGGCTGCAATAAACCAATTCACTGCTTGTTTGGTGCCAGTGTGCCAAGTGGTTTGGCCATGAGCCTGCCCTCCCAGGAGTCTCTGTGTACCTTAGCACAGACAGTGTTGGCCTTTGAAGGATTCTTGCTGTGCACACGCTTTGTCTTGATTTCACCAGTCGCTGTTCAGCCCTGCAGCCTTGGCTTCCTCCCCTCTGCTCCTTCTACAGGCATTTCTAGTATATGCTCCATTGACCCAAAAACCTGAGCAAGAGCAAAGCTGACCAAGGAATATGGGCAGGTGTTTGAACAGGGGTCATGGAGGAATTCCTCTCAAACCTGCACTTCTTGGGGAACTGTAAAAATCTGCTTTTCTATCTCTTTCTCCACCCTTCTTGTTTTACCTAGCCCTATACCTAGCCCTGGCCTGCTCTGGTATTCCCACTGCAGCAGGCTGGCATTTCTGGGACAGAGTGGGGCATGAGAGGTTGTGAGCTGCCCAGGGCAGAGCAGCCTTTGGAGAAAGAGCATCCCAGACTGAGCTCCTTCCTTGTAAAGCTCTGTAACAGCAACTGCTGCATTCTGTCCTCTTCTCTCCCCTTCTAGTGGAGAAGTGGAAGAGGTGTCATAACGTGCCATTGCTGGGAATTCCCAATTGTGTTGGCTTTGGCCTGCATGCAGATAGCTACAGGTGAGGTGACTGTGAAGGGCTTTCCCTCTGCAGTCCTTGCTGTCTTCTGTTCTTTTTGTCCCCTGGGCTCCTAACCTTATGCACTGTTCTGGTCTCATTTATTAGCAAATAGTTTGCCTCATTCCATTTCCTTCAGTCCTTGTCTTGCTGGTGAAATTACTGCTTTTGCTGCCTTGGCACCTTCTTCCTGCCTTTTAAACTTAACCCCAGGGGGACACTTGGGCTGTACATCTGCAACGTGTCCTTACGTGTCCCCTTCAAGGAGTTTTATCAAAAGTTGGGCACATGTTTGCCCAGATCAACTGGGAGTTGAAAGGGGAGGGTCTGTTCTGATGGATCACTTTGACAAGCATGTTGCAGGGTTTCCAGATCAGGTAGGTGCTAAACCTTTATCTTCTTGTAGGTTTTTGGTGTTCTCTGACTTGGGGCGAACGCTGCAGTCCGTGCTGAATGATGGCCTACACGTTCTGAAGGAGAAGGTGGCTTTCCAGGTTGCAGTCCGGCTGGTAAGGGGAGAGCCAGTACTTCCCACAAGAGTTTCAGAAAAGACCTATAACTTTCCTCTGGATCTCTGTAAGGTGTTTTAAAGCTGACATGGGGGGTAGCTTGTGGTTTTTTAAGTAGCATCTTGAGCCTGTTGTAAACTTGAGTAGCATCTTTTGAGTGTTATGTTACCCTGAAGAAATTTGGCACTCAAACATTGGAGGAGGCTGTGAGACATGGTGCTTTTTGTGCTGCTCCACAGAGATGTGGGGAACTGGGGAGGGTCCAGCTCTGTGATAGCCAGGGTGCTGAAGGAGTCCACGTGGTTCTGAGGTGCTTGCCTCTGCTGTTTGCTTCTAGCTGGATGCCCTGCAGTACATTCATGACAACGAGTATGTGCATGGGGACATCACGGCTGAGAACATCTATTTGAATGCAGAAGACCTCACACAGGTAGGAAGCAGGAGCAGTGCTGGGTCAAAATGACAGTGAGATTGGGCTTGTGAAATAGGCCAGAGGAACACCCAGGTTCCAGCTGCAGGGGAGCAGTGCAATCTTTGCAGGGCTTGAGCAGGTTCTGTGGTGCAGGACTGCAGGCTGCACTGTTGGCAGAAATCACCCCCCACGCCCCAGCTGTGCACTTTTTGATACCTTTTTTTCTAGGTGACCCTGGCTGGCTATGGCTTCGCGTTCCGTTACTGCCCGGGAGGGAAGCATGTGGCTCAGCACCAAGGCAGCAGGACTCCCCATGAGGGCACAGTCGAGTTTATCAGTGTGGACAGCCACAAGGGAGCAGGTGAGTCTTTGGCTACAAAGTTATTGTGGCAGTGCTGTCTGGAACCAGGACTTCCTCCTGGCGTTTCTGTTTGCTGCCTTCCAGGCATTGACCTGCATTTGGAACCAAGCTCCTGGCTGGGCTCTTTACTCTTGACAATCTCTGGGCTGCTGTGGTGAGACTTGCCAGGTCACTCTGCAACCGCAGCACAAGGTGCAGGGTTGTTCCAGCTCCCTCTGGAGCCTTGGCTGCTGCAGTGAGGAATAGTAACTAGGGCCACCTTGTGCTGGCTTGATGTGGGACTGTTTCAAGCCAGACTAGATCCCTGCCCAAAACAGATTTGCAGCAGGCTGTGCTCTGACCTTGAAGCGATGAGAACTGGAAAGGCATTTAAATGAGCCAGTTGCTCTCCTGGTTTGGATGTGACTGTTCTGTTCAGACTGGGCAAATCTTCCTCTAGAGGCTGGGAGGTGATTCCTCAGCTGTATAAGTTAGCAGGCCCCCAGAAGCACTGGTACCCTAGAGCACATCTGGCATTTCTTCTGCTCTATAGCCTGCTGCCCCTTCATGAGGCTGCCTCGTTTACAGAAGGGACACCTCAAGTAGAGACTGCCAGCGTTGTGCACCAAGTGCTGGGGTCCTTAATTGCCTTTGGGAGAGAGGTTGTGTCTCTTCTGAGATGGCTCCCAAACTCTTGGTTTTTTTTTTTTTTGACACATGAATATCTTTCTTCCCTTCAGGACCATCTCGCCGGAGTGACTTGGAATCTCTGGGCTACTGTCTTCTGAAATGGCTCTGTGGCTTCTTGCCCTGGTCTGATGAACTGGACAAAGTAGAAACTGTGATGGAAAAGAAGGAAAAGTAGGAGAAATCATCTACTCTTTTGGGAAATGCTCAGCAGAAAACTGTGAGGGAGGTTTTATGACTGAAGAGACATCACTCGGTCATAGTACACTACTGGGATGTGGGTAAATCCCACTGTCAAGGCTGAGCCTGGCCAAAGGGGTTTGATGCACCCTGGTTTCTGCTCCATTCAGAATGTGTCCTTCTGAATTCAGCCTTTTATTTTGTGCCCAGTGACAGGCTCTTCAGGTGCCTGCTCCATGGCTTTTCATCTGACTGTTCCAGGTACAAGGGGGATGTGATATGCCTTCTCCGACTGTGCTTCAGGCAGAAATCTGTTCCAGGTATGGGCTTGCTCTGTGACTTGGGGAGGAGGGGGCTGACTTTACCTGAAGCTAGAACCTTCTCTGTGCTGGGGTGCTAGTCTAGGCTGGTTTCCTCTGGTGACAGTCACCCATGGGTGAAGCCAGTCTTGTCTTCCTTACAGCAGAACAAGGAGGGCTGCTGCCTGTTTGCTGTATTCACAAGCCTTGCTGAAGAGGCAAGGGGTCTGGTGGCTTGAAAAACAGTTGGGGCTAAAGGCAGTTTCCTTGTCCTGTCTTTGAGCTTGCCATTAGTCCTTGGCTTTGTATTCCCTCGCTGCAGCTGGCCGTGGCGCGGGGGTGGGCTGTCTGCAGGGGGAGCGGTCTGGGAAGGCCACAGGGTGGCTCTGTGAGGAGAGCTGGGGGTGCAGTGATGGTCTTTGCTTTGCAGATGCCTTACAGAGCTACCTGCAGCACGTAATGGCACTTGAGTATGAGGAGAAGCCTAACTATGAGGCCCTGCAGCAGCTCTTCAAGAAACCACTGGAAAAGATGAAAGCTTCGGCTTATGACCCTGTGGATATCAAAATGGTGCCCTAAGTAAGAGCCCCCTCCCCATCTCTGCTTCAGGGGGTGGTGCTGCAGGGAGGGGGTGCTCTGAAACCTCCCTCACTGAGCCCTAAGGGCTCCTCTGCATTTCCTGTTAAAGAGATCAGGCTGGTGCTACACAAAGCCAGACGTAGCCTGGGTTATAGCATGGGTTTCCTCCCCCACCCCCAAAAAATACTGGTCCTTGAATGAGAACAGCGTCAATAAAGCAAAGGCTGAGCAGTCTGCAGGGGTGGGGAGGTGCTAATGTGGCAGACTGCTGCAGTCTGGTTCTTCTTTAAAGAACTGAGGCTCTGGGCTCTGTGTCTCCTGCTTTTCCTTTTCAGAAAGCAGGGCATAGCAGTACTGAGTGCCTTGGGCAGGCAGCAGTGGCTTTCTAGGCATAGGTACTGTTTTATGCAAGAGGCACCTCCAAGATTGAGGCTTGATATAGACAGCTCAGGTTGTACTCCAGTACTGAGGCCACTGGATCAGGCAGCAAGCCCCAGGACTGCAGAGCTAATCTGCTTTCCCTAGGGAGGAAGTGAAGTGACTGATGTTCCTTTTTTTGGTGCCTTTTCTTTCAGCTCAAGAAAACCTGTACAGGAAGAGTTCAAAGCTTTCTGCGCTGTGAGGCCCTTCCTGCAGATACAGAACTTTTACCTACTTGTTTTAGATGTTTTAGAGATGTTTTTAGAAGTGTTTTCTCCCCAGTTCAAATGTGATCTAATACCAAAATCAGAACCACTGCTGTACCGTATTAATGTGACACTCCTGCAGGAGAAGGGTGAAGCTTGGAACAGAAAAACTACATCAGGGACTTTTTTTTTTTCTCTTTTCTCTCCTTTAACTACAGTGACAGTACATAGTTTTGTAATAAACTTTGTGGATAAGCACTCAAGGCTGCTGGTTATGGTTTAAGTGGCATGTCCAAAGCTTTTCTGCAGGCTGCTTTCCCATATTAACATACAGAGCCTGTTGCAGCCCCATCTGTAACTTAAATTATAACAACTCAGCTCAGGGCTGAGCTCTGTCTTCATCCCCAACCATCCCACCACTTCTCCAGCCCCAGTTCAGTGGAATACCGGTCACTGAAGTAACACAGGGAGCCATCCATATTAAAAAAATGTTTTTATAAAAAAGTCACTACACTGTATCTGAACTGTTGCCATCTGCCACAGTAACTTCTCAGCGAAGGAAGTCACGGAGTCCAGTTCCAGTGTTCAGTTCGGTGACACCTCCAGTCTTGTACCTTGGTATTTCAATGCTCCCTACCCATTTGGAGTAGAGAGGCAGCTGTTTTCCTAACGTTCACAGGCTGAAGAAGCTTTAACCCAGGCTGAGGGGAGGGTGGGTGGTTTCTTCAAACTGTTAATGGAGCAGCACAGGTTTCATATTCACTAAGAAAAGCTAAGGCTGCTCTTGCAGCTCAGGAGCCAGCAGCAAGGCATAAACAAGGGCTTTCCAGTCTGATGCCCTGCCTGCCTTTCCTGCCCCGCTGCTAGTGTTCAAGTGATTTCTTTGTGCTCTACATGAGGACATGTCAGTGGAAAGAGCAAGGAGGATTGTGCAAGACAGGAAATGAAATCGAGCCATGGGCTGGAGGCAGCAGTTTAACCCAGCTGAGACCAGCAGTTCACAGATGGCATTACTGGAGTACTGGGCAGTGAAGTATTAAGGCACAGAAGGATTTTTGGGGGTTAGGAAAACATGGCAGCTAGAGCCTGAGGCAAATGGGGTTTAAAAACCATCTGAGAGGTATGTAAAAAAAGCTCAGACCTGCAGTGAGCCTTCATTTACCTTTTGATTGCATCCATAAAAACCTTAGATCAGTGCAGCAAGTGGTATATACAGAGAAGGAAGCACTGGCTGAGTGAGACAGTACCTGGCCAGAAGGAAAAGGCAGCACAACCTCAAAAAGGTCTTTCAAGTGGAAGAATTCAAGCATAGTGTTACATCCAGTAACTTGACAATCAAAGTAAATTCCTTTCTTTTACAGTGCCAGGCCTCACAGCAAAGCAAGGGACACAAGTTCTTTCCTATCGCCAAGGAGTAACTGGTGAGGTATGACAAAAATAAGCTATTAAGTTTCCTATGTGGAGAAGAATCTTAATTTGCAGAGGCTCAGGCAGTAGGGAATACTTTAAAAAGGCAGCTACCAGGGAAGGAAATGGCCCAGAAGCGAGCTACAGAATTAGGATACACATAGGCAGTCGAGGGGAAGGGTTCTTTTTGGAGGTATTGACAATTACTCACTGTCATCCCTGCATGGCTACACCAGAAGCACCATTTTCAGGAACCCTAGCGAAGCACAGAGCATGAAGAGATCAGAGGCTTAAGAAGCCTGACTTTACTCTTTCTTCACTGTGTTCTGCCACATTTTTTCGCTTGACTTGCCTCCTGTCACACGTGTTGCCAGGCCTAGCACAGCCTGACTGTAAACATGGTTTCAGGTAATGAGGCAGGCACGGCTGCTGGGTCAGGGCACTGCCAGGAGACAGTGCTGAGGTAGATTTGAGAGGTATGCCGAGGCTGCCTTCTACAGAAGATGTAGGACTGGTGCTGTTGACAGAAGAGTAGCCTGAGCTCCCTTCCAGCTTAGAATTCCTTGGGGTGAGATGCATTGAAAGGCTGCGAGAGTCATCCAACAGCTTGGTCTCTCTCGGTGGTGCCTCATGCCCGACCCACTCAGCAGCTAGGTTGTCTTCATCACTGGAGTCCTGACAGCAGTGGTCTGCAGGGTCCACATAGACCACCGTCACGTCCAGGATCCCACTGGGACCCGTCACTGAGGAACAATGGAAGGAAAAGGTTAGTTTTGATTTGGGTAGTGCCAAGCACGGGATCGAGCGAGAGCACAGCGGCTGCTTACAGACAGAGGGGAGGGAGGAGCACTAAGTTCACCTTCATTTAACACAGTAACTCTGCCCCCCTCAGACTGTCCAGAGAGTCACTAAGAGCTGTTAACAGCCAACCCCCAAGCCAGCAAAGCAAACTGACAGCAGGTCATCCATCACCTTCAGTCTACTCTCAGTGGTATCTGGGAAGGGTCTCTGAAACACTACGCAGCTACAGCACCCTTCATCCTGTGCTGACACAGTACAGAGGAAGAGAGCAGACACCAGTTTAACGTTACAACTACCGGGAAGGGGGAGAGCTGCTCTAACTGGTCTTCAGGAGAAAGTTCTGTTGCCTGAGAAACAGTTTTAAGCAAGATGAAAAGACAGTTTTCATTCTCTTGTCTACTTCTTATAAAGACAATAAATCTCTCACCATCTCCGTCTCTCTCGCCTTCACTTTCCTGATCACCTTCATAACCAGAGCAGGAATCTAAACTCCAGTCAAGGAAGTTATCTAGGAGACTTTCTTCCTGGGTGGAAAGCTCTGCTGTGGGTGTAGTCACAAAGCTGCCTCTGTCATCCTGAATGCTGTCTTCCCTCCTCCTGTGGAAAGAAAATTCAGAAGTTGCATGTTAATTGACATACCTATTAAAAGGGCTGAAAAAGACAATTTGGCATTTAAGTTGATTAACAAGAAAGAACGGATCATATTTAAGAATGAAACTTCAGGATAGCAGAGAGAAGGAAAGGCTGATACCCATCCTGGGAGATGTTTAGAGCAGGCAGTTATACTAGCCTTTTAGTTCTCTTCCCAGAGGGAGAGCTAAGGAAGGTCTGAATTTCCACCACATTCATGTGCAAGGGACTGGGCTCTGGGTCCTCCTGTTTCATACCCAACAATGAACAGAGCTGGCTGTAACTCATCATCTAAAAAACAACAACAACAACAAAATCAGTTAGAACCAGACTGTGAAATTCTCTCTGCCAGGTTATCATAGAATTCCAGAATCTCCTGAGCTGGAAGGGACCCAATAAGGACCATCGAGTCCAGCTCCTGGCTCCACACAGGACCAGCCAAGTCAGAGCAGGGGACTGAGCGTATTGTCCAGATGTTTCTTGACCTCAGTCCAGCTGGGTGCTGGGACCACTTCCCTGGGGAGCCTGTCCCAGTGCCTGACCCCCCTCTCAGGACAGAGCCTCTTCCTGACACCCAGCCTAACCCTCCCCTGTCACAGCTTCATGCCGTTCCCTCGAGTTCTGTCCCTGGTCCCCACAGAGAGGAGATGGGCGCCTGTCCCTTCACTGCCTCTCATCAAGAAGCCACAGACCACCATGAGGTCTCCCCTCAGCCTCCTCTTCTGGATGAAGAACCCCATAGACTTCAGCCCCTCCTTGTAAGACTTTCCCTCCAGGCCCTTCCCCACCCTCACGGCCCTCCTCTGGACACTCTCCAATAGTTTTGTGTCCCTCTTTGTCCTGTGGCACCCAAAAACCACACCCAGTGCTCAAGGTGAGGCTGCCCCAGCCCAGTGCTGAGCAGGACAATCCCCTCCCTGGACCAGCTGGTTATCTTCTATCAGAAACCTATCCCAGTGAGTTCTTCCCACATGTACTCCCCCCCAAGCAACTGCAGTCCCCACGTATCAATTTAAAGCCATTTCTTTCTTTAGACACTCTCACCTCCAGAAGTCTCAAAACCTGCTTCCCACCACTTGATGTTTACTACATCCTGCCCTGTGGAAGCTTTGCTGTGGGTGTCATACCTCAGCAAATGGAGACAACCAGTTCACCCACCTTTTCTTTGCCTATTTCTTCATAACGTTCATCTTCAAATCGTTGTTTCACTGCAGTTAAAGACACCTGCCTGTAATCCTTCGGGACGTCATCGTGGAAGCTGGAGAGAAAGATTATTGTCCAAATCTTAGAATGGATTATATGAAACTGTGATAACACAACCTGCCCATTTCAGTACTTCCCCTCCATCCACCTCTGTTCTGTGCTGAGGAAGTTTCAGCAGAGCTGCTATGCTGCTGGCCAGGGCACTCAGCTCCTGAGTATATTTGCTTTGTACTTTTTAACAGAGGTGAGCTGCTTTTGCTACTGGAACTCCTTCTGAAGCTCGCCCAGAAGCCCATTGTGATCTTCTAAAAAGAGTGATGTTCAGCAAACCAAAGCCTGTTAGCCTTGAGGAGCATCACATGTTGTATCACATGTTCTGTAACCCAGGGCCACTGTCTCTCAGGAGAATCTGTCCCTGGACTGGCTTTGGTGCCTTATGTGGGGAGGAAGGCAGGTTCCCAAAGCCACCTTCTTCATTCAGAAGGGCTGAGTGTATGGAAGCAGCTTGGCTGCAAGAGATGGAATCCAAGTGCCCACCTAGAAGAGTTTCAAGGCTATTACCATTTTTGATGGAGGCTCAGCACACAGGGCAGCAGGTCTTCAAGAGAGAAACCAGTGCACTCAGACAGCTGGCTGGTCCAGGGGTGTGCTGGAGAAGAGAACACATGTTACCATTTCACAAGGCTCTGTAGTTCTGTAATGGGATACAGATCATGATCTCTACAAGCTTACACCTGTACATTCAAGTTCACCACTAGCTTCAGGGATAGGTTTTACCTGCCAAACTGAAGTTATACTTAAGTACAGAAATCTTCGGTGTGATTAAAACACAAAGCTTGAGTGGTTTTACACCAATACTTCTGTTCATCATCACTAGTAAGAGGTAAAACAAACTGAACCCAATATCATTCTGAGATCTTATACCTGTCCCCTCTTCTCTACCAGCCAAGGACATGTTGTTTAAAGAGAAAGTAACCACAAACCACCTCTCCCTCCCCAAATACAGAAACAAGACAAGGCAAGGTGATGTACCTCGCTGCAGCTCCACTCTGTAGGGCTCCTTACCTTGCCTGTGCAGTACCTTCGCCAGCAGCAGTGCTGCAGCAGCCAGCCGAGCTGGGGAATACATGCAGAGGCTCGTGTTCAAGAGTGACAGCTCACAAATGAAGCTGTACAGGTGAAGAGTTCTTCTCTCCAGTGAAACAATGTTTGACAAGACCTCTTTGTAGTCCACAACGGTCGGTATCTAGCGCAGAATGGAGAACAGAGGTTGGCAATACAAGTCAAGTGCTGAGTATTTAGAACACAGTTGTCCAGGAGATGCTGTTTTCACTGCATTAGGCTTCTTAGGTTTTTTTAACTACTACCCTGACGTTGAAACATTCTCTAGGGAAAGAGTAAATGGCCTCTTAAAAAAGTTTTAGCCTCTACAGGAAGGCAGAAGGTTTTTTGTACCAGTATACTCTCAAATGTGCGTGGTCTCCACTGTTTGAGAACATACAAAAGTCAACATCTTAGCTAAGAAGCCCTAATTAAAATAGTCTGACTTCAACAGCAGCTCAAGGGGTGAAATACTGCATCTACTTTCCAAACTTACCCTTATCTTTCCTTCTAGGGCAGAAATGATCTCACCCATCATTCTGACCAAGTCTTCATATTTGTACGTGTTGTCTGTTAGCCACACAGCTTCCCGTATTGTCAGGATCTCTTTGCTGATGAAACTGCAATATTGAACATTAACAGTTAACCCTGGAAGAAAGGGAATTTGTGCACCTCTGCACAAACATTTTTGTGGCAGGTAAGTGCACCCAAGATGACCAAATTGTTAAGCAACGTTAGAAGTGCTTCCCCAGGTAGAGACCAGGAGAGACAGACAGACAGACATGCCACCCGACACCGATTTCAACTGTAACTACCCACTAGAATGTTCCTAATTCCTCATTTCTGAAACGTCTTCTAGGTTAAGATGCAAGATATTGAGGAAACGAACACATAAGAATAATTTCCCACCACACCATGCGGTTCATCTGAGCATAATGGACTAAAGTAGGTAACAGCAGCACTGCAGTTGCTCCTGAAGGGTTACTCACGCTAATGTGGTGTGAGACTTCAGTTGCTGATGCATTTAGACCAAGTTAAAACTACAGAGCTCTTTTGTATTTAAGGGCACATAAAGCAAATAAACTTTGTGTCTCTACTGCAGGGATTGTGTTCTGATATGAACTCAATTCAAGTGGTGACGTAGAGGGAAGGCAAAGATACTTTCCAGGATTATTATTAGAAGGGGGAGCTTAAGCTGCAGAAATGAATTTGGATGAAGACAATAACCACCTGTGATCACCAGTCAGAATACCTACCGTGTGCAAATGACCATGCAGGCTATTCCCAAGAGTTGGAGTCGAGCCCGAGGTACAGGTCTCAGCTTCAAGTAACGATCCACACATCCCACGGTCATGTGAAGGCAGAGGCTAGAGAAGTCTTTCATGGTAGCCACTTCCACCAGCCAATCAATCAGGATGTACCTGAACAAGGAGAGACATGGTCTATGTGGTCAGAAGCCATTTCAATGTGTGACCAGCACCTTCCCCGTGACTAACTGCAGAGTCCCTTCTGCATTCAAAAGTTCCAACCAAAAAACTCAACCAAGAGAATTTTCAGGATTATGTATGTGTTGCACTGAGATAAGGATTTGCAGTCTGAGGTCTGTTATTCTCTTAACGGTCAACAACCTTCTTGTCAGTGAAATGGAATTAGAAACTACCCTACAATAGACACTCACAGAAGGAAAGGGGTAGGACATATCAATTAGGAGGCCAGAGGCCACCAGAAATAACTGGAGAGTAACTATAGCTCTGACAAGCCAAACGGTGCCTCCAAGTTCTCAAGAGGCTCATTAGTCTCAAGAGATGAGAAAACCAACTCAGACACCTCACTTCTTGGCAGTTTTTCATGGAGGCTTGAAATAAGGGCTCTGATACTTCCTCTTTGCAAAACATCACGTGTTTCTCTGAACACACATAATGCACCACACAGGACCAAACCAAAACATCCCATCTTCAGGCAGGCCCCATTCTAGATTTCTTCCCTTCTACATCTGTACAAGGAAATAGGTCACACAGTGGAAACCATTGCCCACCTCCTGGATGTGAGCTCTTACCTCATTGTTTCATTCATTCCTTTCTGCACGGTGAAGATACTTTGCTTGCTAATAGGAAGAGAAGCTTGAAAGATTTGAGACACCATTTCACTGGAAGATTTTGCTTCTAAACCTAGTTGGTTTCCATTCCCACAGGCTTTGGCTAAAGCTATCTGTAGTAGAGAGAACACAAAAGAAAGTGGGTTTGTTGGTTTTGATTTTTTTTTTCTTTTAACCAAACACAAACTAAGGCAGCACAGGATGATCCCTTAATTTTCCATCTGAAAGCAGGGGGTGAACATGGTAAGCTACTTGAATTGGTAGTTCTTAGTTAGATTTAAATATTGAACATGCACATTATTTGAGAGTGGGCTTTTAAGTCCATCAAAAGATGGACCTTTACTCCAACTGATGTGCAGCATTTTCCAAAGGAGAGGGGACTGAGGAGTAAATATGCACCTATATATATAGACATTACTCAGCGAGTTTGACCCTGCTCCTACAGGGAGGAGTCCAAACATACAATGGCAGCATAGAAAAGACCAAATAAAGACTGTTTTCCTGGGAAAAGTCAGGCTTACCTGTGCTTCCCAGCAGCCCTTTGCCGCGTAGTCTCGTAGCTTCCTGAGACTTTGGAGGTATCTGCCAGGATCTGACATCTATGGAGAGGAACATAAACAGATTTCAGAAACCATTACTAAGGTACAATGAACAGAAGGATCGTGGTACTAATATCCAGAGAAAACAATAACCCTGCCTGTGGGTACATCTATTATTTCAGCAACCAGCCTGTTTCTCATCATGACAACAATATTGTTTTTAAGAAGCTTTCTTGCCCAAGGTCTCACAGGAGATGAGACAGATCACTCGGGTTTCCAACATGAGAGCTTTGCCAGATCTATTAGTGATGATGCAGGCAGCCCCCCCACTCCTGTTCTCAAGTGAGCTATCTGATCACCAGCCAGCAGAGCCTATGCCTCAAGCAGGGTTAGTACAGAGGAACTTTATCCTAGATCTTTGCATCTCTGCTACAACTGCTTGTCGACTCACTTCCTTCAAACACCATGGCTGACACCAAAGCTCATTTGAGAGTTCTTAGTGCTCTCATTGTTTATGAAGAAGGTAAACTCTGGGGAACAGCAATTTCTTTCTGTGTGTGTTCATTGCACATAACAGAGGTGCAGAGGTTACAGTGAAAAACTTGTTTTAAGAAAAAAAAAAGACTTACAGCAGCCTTTCTGTTACTTTCCCAAAGGAGGTAGGAGCTGCTTAAACAACCCTGCTTTGAAGATTCTTCAAACATTTCAAGGGATTCTTTTCTTCTTTCTTCATCCTAAGAACAAAATACATGATGGTGTTTATGCTGTCCAGCCCACTGGGCACCAGATCTTAAAACTTGAGAAGCTACAGAAGAGCTCTGTACCAAAAGCTACAGAGCAGAATCAACCAGTTGCAAGTCCCCCTCAGATGACAAGGTGTGCTGCCATATCCACTCAGGGTTGTCACTTGAAGAGCCAGGCTCAGGAAGCAGTAAGTGTTTTATTCCTCAACTAGACAAATCACCATTTTTTTTTACTCGGCTTTTTGGCTGACTTTTGGGGTTTTTTTATATATATACATTATGATTGGAAAGCTTCCTTTGAGACCTGACAACACTGCAAGTCCATGACCAAACCAAAATTAATTTCACTGTTTGTATAATTCAGTAAATTACACTGGCAACCTTCCTTTAAAGAACCAGGAAGTTAAGCTCATGAAAGCAGAAATTCCTAAGCCACTTGAGGAACTTAAGAACATTTGGTTGATTATTTATTTTCTTTAAATCAAGGCAAACAGCATTAGCATCACCAAAACCCAGTACCCAAACACATCAAACTAGAAACACGGCTCACCTCAAAGAGACTCAAGACCTTAGCCAAGCAGTGGAGAATAGATCCTTTCTGAGCCTGAAGGAAGCATTAAGATAAAGCATTGTTAAAGATAAACAAACAATAGCAATTTTTTCTAGTAAATCCAGACTATGATTTTGTTTGCCTTTCCATCATCTCCCCCTTGCTTTTCTTGGTGTTTTATCATCTCTGAGAGAGTATTAAGTCTTTCAGACTAGACAGTACCAAATCCTCTCGAAAGAGACAGTACAGGCCTCCAGCACTCACAATATATCAAGTGTGGTTTGGCAATGGATTCATTGAAATGATTGATCCACGGTCATTTAAGCACTAAGGGCACAAGAGCTCCTCAGGAAAACAAGAACGTTTTTTTCCCCCCATAAGAACCAGTCACAGCTACTGGCCTAACACTGAAGTCAAGGGCAGAAGGAAATCTTACTTTGTCCAGCTGACACTCTGCTTTGAGGCTCTCATAGACCACAGCTTTACAGCAGCTTCCACTCAGGGACCAGGGAGGACGGATAAAAAGCCAGATAAATGGGGCTGCACACACATTCAAACGCTCTGCCAGGCTGAAGAAATGTGATGCCTTTAATCCATTCACTTCTGCACGGCCCTCGTCAGAGATGGACACTGAACAACAATTAAAAAAGCCAGAAATAAATTAGTTTTTTCACATTGTGTGCCTGGTGTTTAGTCAGGGCAAGACAGACCAAAGGACACAGTTTGGAGATGATTGAAAAGTGTCTTCCCTTTAGAGCTTTAAAAATTACACAGATGTCAGAGGAAGGCAAAAATCCTACTACAGTCAGTTTTTAGGAGCATAAGGTTGTATCATCATAACATATCAATTGGGGGAGTGGTGTCCTGCAAATACCAACATTCAAAGCAAAGTGAGCTCCTGCCAGCGAACAACCAGGCCAGTGTGTAAGTGACCTTGCTGCACCCTCCCACCAACTGCCAGTCCCCTTCCTTCGTTTCCCCTCCAACTAGGGAAGTAGCCAAGTTTGATCAGACATTTACAAAGGATTACTTCTGGACTTGGATTCATTAGCTGTGCATTAATGCCTTTTTTTTTTTTAAAGAGAAGCACACTATGCTATCGTTTAACACCTCACAATTCAGTGGCCAGCACCTGGTTGCACTGAAAGGTAACACCAAACAGATATGATAGCGAGTGATACCTAAGTACAAATGGAAATCACTGAGCTGGCTCAGGACTTCACTGCTCTAGAACTGAGTCTTTCAGAAGAGACAAGAGTGAATCCTCTTGCAAGAGGCAGTACAGGCCCTGATCCAGTTAACAAGACAGCAGTTATAAAAGCATCATTCTTCAAGGCACAGGAGACAGGTTTGGAAGCAGCTGGTGAAAGCTGCATTTCCACAGTGAGCCAGTCTGATCTCTGTGTACAAATAAGCCCTTAGCTCATCTACATTTCCTTCTTCTGTGCCATCTTCCCCAAAGACCCGAGAGCAAGCATCCACACTTACAGCCTTCGTTGTAGAGGTATGCTATCCCCAGCTTCACAGCAGCTTCAAAGTTACCCCTCTCAGCAGCCCTGAATTGGAAACAGAGAAGACATTTCAGGTTGAAGCCTGTAGGTGCCCCCAGGTCCACATCGTCAAAGAAGTTACTTCAGTGGAAGCCAGGCTGTGAATTTGGTGATCACCAACCAGAAACACATGTGCTTTCACTACTTAAACCTAAGCTATGCCACAGCTTTTTTTGCTGCAACTCTTTTGTACAGCAATATCCAGGATGATTTGACAAGTCACAGGAACTCTTTCCAATTCTCAGGCAGCATCCCCAAGACTTTGGTACTTGTACCCTCAAGGACATGCATCCAGCCCTTCCACACTGGTGCAGTCATAGCAGTCTTCTTCAGAAAGAAGAATGAAGATGTGTCCAAGAAGTGACAGAAGCAAAAGAAGAAGTCAGAAGCAAAACAGTTACCAGATTTAAACTGATGGATCTCCTTTAAATCAAGTGGATAAAAAGACTCTCTGTTATTTCTAAGCAGATTTTTCATTACCAAGCTTTGTAACACTGAAATTTGACTACTTTTCAATTCACAGTTTTGCACAAGAAGTGAGCACACCAGCTCAGACACACAGTTATGCTCTTGAGTGTCTGATCTCACTTGCACATTCATAAGGAAGCACCAGTAACAGCTATCAGGTTTGTGTACTATGTTCTGACATGGAGTACTAATGTTGTTAAAGAGGAATAACCTTGGTGTATACAATGAACACTGCTCCAGTTAACAAGACAGCTGTTAGAAGCTGCAGCACAGACACAAACCCAACACTTCATCACTCTAAGCAAACACTTGTACAGAAAGGGAAAGTTGGATTCCCCCACATACAGCGAGGACTGGATGGAATTGGTTATCTACCTTCCAGCATCCTCTTTGGCAAGTCAGACAATTTGGATTCCTAAAGCTTACCTTTCAAACATCTTCAGATTGTTTGGAGAAGGCCATATTTCTTGGAAATTTGCACATGCCCACACACTAGCATGATTATCCACAAGGTATCTAAGATGCGAGTGCACCTGGAAAAGGGGGTGGAGCATAAAATAATAATTACTAAAATAAAGGAACCAATAGAAAAATAGTTCTTTGCAAACACATTTTAGGTAGGTAACTAATAAATCACAAAGAAATCATAACTTGTTAGCTGCCTAATCATCATTAAGGCAAGATGATATCTTAGTTTGTCAAAACAAACTAATTTAAAAAGCCACGGTGATTTAGCAGGACAACTTGCACAGACAATTTACAGAGAGCACACAAACACTAGCACTAATCTTCTTAAGCCTGAGTACTGAGAAATAAAGCTGCTACTAGGTTAGCAAAAATCTAATTAATTACTGCATGCATTCTTTGGTTCTCTTCAGGGTTCCCCTGACCCGAGAAGTCAGCCTCTTCCATGTGCAACCCTGGCTCTTAATGGAAGGATAAGCCACCGCACGTGATGGAGGGGAAGAAGTAGCAGACTCACAGCTCTGACTGAGAGGATGTCCTCAGCAGGAAGACCTTTCAGAACATGAAAAAGAACATCTTCAGGCAGGCTTAACAACGTCAGAACTCGGGGACGTTTTCTTATCCGGCGCTTTGAAGGGAAAGAAAAACACCTGGAACATCTACAGTGAATCACTGGAAAACAAAAACATGGGACACCTCAGTTAGTCATGGAACCACAGGAGGAGAAAAGGCACTTCAGAGAGCCTGTGTGTGTAAACAGGTCTTTACTCAAGAGGCTTGTTAATGTAGCATAGGACATTTCTTAGAACACTGTAATCACAGAGGGACTTTGCATGTGTCATGTAGTGCTGTGAGACCAAGCTACAAAGTGGCAACTGGGTCAATGTAGCAAATCAAGCTAAGAGGCTTAGAAGAGGTGGCTTATGCTCAAGTCCTCCTGACCAAGGAGAGCCCCCCCCACGCCCTACCTCTGACACTGGACTGAGTTTAGGTAAACTGTTGTTATCTCAACTTCATTTACCTGCCCCTGTCTCCCTTCTCAGTCACTAGCAGTCCTTGAAAGGGGAACAGAGATGAAGTTAAGACCCACCAAACCAGCTCAAGCCAAAAGCCCACCTTTTGAAGCAGCTAGTGTTTGCCCTGAGTGCTCACCAAGACACCCCAAGAACCAGGAAGCCTGTTTTTGAGGTTTGAGCATTCATAGACTACAGCATCACCTGCATCTGTTCCTCATTAAGATGAGCTTTACCCTCACTGGATTCACCAAGAGAAGAAAACGTTCTGACAGATAAGAGCAGCACATGAGTACTGCTGGCTGGTAGAGACTCTACCCCATGGTAGAGCCCAGTCCCTTTTGCACAGCATTTAGGCTGCTGCTAAGAGCCTGCACCAACACCCAACACTTCCAGCCCATGAAAGGGGGTGAAGGATCACCCTCAACAAGCAGCACTTGAGTAGGAGGGCCAAGAGCGATCCTCATTCAGCTGTACCTTTCAGAGCCCTGCTGCACAGCAGCAGATTTGTCAACTCATTTGCACATGAGCCTCTTACCGCTCTCAGGAGTGGTCCATCCAAGCAAGACACCCATTTCTGAGCAAGAAAAGGCTGAATGTTTTCTTTGAAGATGCAAGTGCTCAAAAAACACCTTCCGAAGTGAAAGCCTGAGTCTCACAAATTGAAAGACCACGTAAGGGCCTTTGTCTTATTACAGGAGATTTCTTGGTTGTATTTTTCAAATCTAGTTTAAGTCTCAAGCAAAGATATTATACATGGGAAAATTTCTTTTCTGACATTTTTTAAAAAAAAAAAAGTTAATAAAAGACACAGAATCCACTAGAGCACCCAGTACTGTGCAGCACACATGTGCTTAGCATCGCTTACCTTATTCTCACTAGTTCATTATCATTAGAATATTTTTGACATAAATTAAAAACAGTTGGGTTCAGAGCACCACGTATGACCTATGGAGTAAATCAAGTCAGGTCTACGTAATCTCACCACATTACAGGGCCAAAGGCATAAGCTGAGAGAACAATGCAGCTTGCAAGCTCTTTCTTTACTATGAAAGTAGAAGATGGCAGAAAGGCCAGGGTGAGGATGGAGATCTTTATTAGCCAAATATTTTTCTCTAATAATTTCTCCCCTTCCTTTGTCCCACTATTTTACGTGTCTGACTTCTGGTTACAACCTAACATATGGAAAACCTCACAGTCATATAGAATTTCACTGTGAGTCTGGAGCAGCAGTGCATTGTATCTTTGAGAAGATAAGAGCAACAGCTCTTTCCAGCTGCAGAGGCAGCGAAAGGCAAAAAAACCCGTATGGACTAGCCAGCTACACCCTCATCTCTCATGGAACATGTCAGTCTATAGACCTGGGAAGCATCTGGACTTCCAGACTGCGTAGCCAGTGCAAACTTCACAGGCAATTTGTTGGAAGCTGCATCTGACTCTGACTTCACACAGGTTTTTCAGTTTGCAAAGGGAAGGTTGTCCGGGTTTTCATCAGGATCCTTAAGAGAAACCTGCAGATTCCTAAGGGGCCCTCGAGCCATGGCTACCACTGTGCTAACGCAGGTTTTCCTGCCCACATATGTCATTAACATCCTTCATACTCCAGGTTTAGTGAAATGAACCAGCAGCCTGAAACAAAGTTATGGAGCCAGGCTCTTCTAGGTGATGGCCAGTGATAGGACAAGGGGCAATGGGTCCAAGCTGGAGCAGAGGAAGTTCCATGTGAATATAAGGAAAAACCTTTTCACTTTGAGGGGGACAGAGCCCTGGGACAGGCTGCCCAGAGAGGTTGTGGAGTCTCCTTTCTGGAGACATTCAAGACCAATCTGGACACGTTCCTGTGTAATTTAATAGAGATGATCCTGCTCAGGCAGGGGGTGGGACTAGATGACCTCTTTCAGGGTCCCTTCCAACACCTAATGTTCTGTGAATCTGATGTTGCACCAGTAGCCCCTACTTACCTGCTACCTTTCACCAAAAATCTAATCCCTCCAAAATGAAACCTTTTTGACGCAGGGCAGAGCGCTGCTGCCCTTCGCATCCTCTTCCCCCTCCGGGGAAAGCTTCAGCAGCGGTAGTGCCACGAAAAAGAAATGGACTGCCACCCTGCTGTGCCAACGAGCCCTGTTCCAGCGCCCGAGTGGCTCTGAGCACGGGGTACTTGGGCAACTCAGGGACGAGGACACCCCGTTTCAAAAGGCACGAAGCCGCACAAGGATACGTTCAGTCACAGAGCCGGAGCGGGTCAGGCTGGAGGAGACCTTTGGCCACCATCACCCCGTCCAACTCCCCTGCCCGAGCGGGGTCAGCTACAGCCGCTCACACAGGACCACGTCCAGCCGGGTGTAGGAACTTTCGTGAGGACGGAGCCTCCTCAGGGCCGCCCTCCAGTCACCCTCCGAGGGAAAGCTGCCCGTGGGGCTGGGGCCACTTGTGCCCACATTCAAAAGCGCCTCACACGGGACGCGCCGGCCGTTTCTTAACGCCCGGCTCCCAGGCGCAGGAGAGCGCGGACTGCGGCTACGGATGCTCCGGAGAAGGGCAAGGAAAGGCGGCCGCACGCTGCGCTCCGCGGGCAGAGCCCTTTCCAAAGCCGGAGGCTCGCAGAGCCGCAGCCCGGGCTGACCGTGCCCCGACCCACCCCCTCCAACCCCGGGCCGCGGCCCGCACCGCCCCCAGCCGCCACCGTTTGAATTTGGGCGCGCGGCCGCCGGAGCCCCGCCGCNGCGGCCCCGCCACCCTCACAGCCCCCTTGAGACGGGGGGAAGGGGGAAGGAACACGGACGGGACGCGCCACCGCAGGACGCCTCAGCGGGTCAGAAGACGGACGAAGCGGCC
>VXBZ01003440.1:7459-20745 GCA_013399135.1 Heliornis fulica
AGTGTGAGTGTCAGGAGGATGGATCCAGGCTCTTCTCAGGGATGGCCAGTGATAGCCCAAGGAGCAATGCATCCAAACTGGAGGAGAGGAGGTTCCATGAGAACATCTGGAGAAACTTTTTCCCTGTGAGGGTGCCAGAGCCCTGGGGCAGGCTGCCCAGAGAGGTTTTGGAGTCTCCTTCTCTGTAGACATTCCAGACCAATCTGGACACATTCCTGTGTGGTTTAATCTAGATGATCCTGCTCAGGCAGGGGGTTGGACTGGATGATCTTTCAAGGTCCCTTCCAACTCCTGACATTCTGTGATTCTGGAGAGAAGATCCAAGACCTTTACTTCCTTTACATTACTTCAGAACTGGTCCCCAGCCTGGGCCAGATGGTGTGTGGTGAGCTGGTACCTTCCAGCCAGGTCTTCCTGGGCAGCTTCCCACGTTGCAATCACAACACAATCAACAGTGCCTGGCAAGCTCCACTGACATTGCAGAGAAGAAATGAGCCATGGAGAAACCCCTCATCCTAGGACAGAATGATCTCCTCCAGTTGAGTAAATAACCACATGTTGGGTAGGGAGAATATGGCCCTTTTTTCCTTAAAGACACCTGAAGATCCTAAAGATCCTTCAGATCACATCAGATGTGAGTTCAAGAGAATCTTGTGTCCTGTCCATCCATGTTGCTATGCCCTGCAGAGATATTTTGTTGGATTCTTTGGACCTTGCTGCTTAAAGCACATTTTTTTTGTATGTGATTTTAATGAATATGTGTTTAATTGCTTGAAAAGTACAATTTGCTTCACACTAATGTGGTTGTTGCTGCTTTCCCCACAGGAGCATCGTGCAGTCAGATGAAAAGCTGGTGATCAGTGCATCCTGGGCTAAAGATGATGACATTAGCAGGCTCCTGAAATCGCTGCCCAACTGGAGCAACATGGCTCAGCCCAAGCAGCTGAGGCCCAAAAGAGAGGAGGAAGAAGACTTTATAAGGTAAAACATT
The DNA here is from genome assembly GCA_013399135.1 of Heliornis fulica. Taxonomy (NCBI): domain Eukaryota; kingdom Metazoa; phylum Chordata; class Aves; order Gruiformes; family Heliornithidae; genus Heliornis; species Heliornis fulica. The sequence continues at coordinate 8,451 of VXBZ01003440.1, forward strand.
TTATGAAGTTTTGAAATGGTTTTAGGGAGAGTAGTGCAAGAATACAGCTGCTAGAAAACTGTAAGTATGGGGTTTGCATAGCTGTGGTGTCCCCAGGTATGAGGAGAGGTTGAAATGTCTTCTCTCCTCAGTGGAGTAATGAAACTTGATCCTACATGCCATTGTGCTGTGTGGCTGAGTGCACCCCCAGTAAGTTTCTGGATGATTCTGGGCAGCCCATTCCAGCACCCCACCACTCTCTCCATGAAGAACTTAACAATCATGCTTGTCTGAAGAATCAGGAAAGTGGGTAGGACTGTGGAGGGAAAGGGAGGGTTACTTCTAATTCAGTCAGATCCTTGTCCTGGTTGATGGTGCTACTCTGATCATGGATGCAATGAAAAGTAGCAGCCAGAGACATGTCAAAGAGGCCAACTGGTTGTACTGGGCAGGAATTTCCAGATTTGGTGTTGTCACAAATGCTGCCCTCCATTTGATCCATGACCTGGTGTTTCTCTTACATCCCAATCCCACCAGCTATGTCAGGAGAGTCCAAAAACTATTGGTACCTCCAGAGGGGATTCTTACCAAGGCAACTTACTGTGTCCAGACCAGGTTGTTCCTACCTTCTCTTTTCAGGCAAGAGAAAGCCTGTAAAGAGGCAGTTTGCATTTCCCTGCACTCTGTAAATGGCCTCAGTCTCTGAATCATTGATCCATCCTGAAGAAAAAGGTCTTCTTTGTCACCCCAGCGAGTCAAAAAGCTTATCTGCACATTCCCATCACTATTCATCACTTCCTTGATTGGCATTTGACTATAAAACTGTAGGAGTAAGTGAAGCTGTTGAAATTAAAGCCTAATTTGCCCAGATTGTCATGTTACTTATTCACTGAATGGAAGCACAATAACATCAAGATGATGCAGACTAGAGAGAGCAACGATGAAGACAATAAAATATGTCTAGTCACAGAAATGTTTGCTCATACTGCAGTGGGAATAATCAGCTTTTCCAGTGGTTTCAGAAATCATCAGTGAGAGTGGAAGAGGGAGAATTGCAGAGCCCTTGAGGTCTTGAAGTCTCTGGGATTCATGGATTCAGTCCTAACCTCCATCTTTGCTTTTGGGTTTATCCTTTGTTTCTTGGTGCAGAAAGGTGCTGGGATGCCCTCCTGGCTTTTATGGTGATTTCTGAGCCATCAGCACGGGACTCCAGAACTTGCATGGATGCAGTGATGGCTACTACTGGTTGAGCATAAGCTACTGATTTCAATTCCTGACCAGGATATGATGCTAGCAGTGCCAACACTTTGGTCCTTAATCATAGAATCATAGAATCATAGAATCATGGAATGGCTAGAGTTGGAAGGGACTCCCAGAGGTCATCTAGTCCAACCCCCCTGCAAGAAGCAGGGACACCCTCAACTAGATCAGCTTGCTCAGGGCCTCATCCAACCTGGCCTTGAACGTCTCCAGGGATGGAGAAGTTAATTCTCCAGGGATGGAGAAGATTCATTAATATTAATTTTATTCCAATATTTGACTCTCTATTAATGGAGGTATTTTGTGAGATTGCATCAGAGGTGTTAGAATGGAACAGGTAGTAGGTCACCCACCTTGAATTCATTGGGCAGAGCTCTCGGACCGGGATTTTTTTGGCTAGACACTAGGACAAATGTCTGTTCTTGGTATCTGTTTACACAGAGCATCATGCATTAAGCCTCAGCTCCTCAGAGTGCTGTGTGAATGCTCCTTTAGCATTAATTTAAATGGTAATAATTGTTCTGGGCCAGTTTTAGTCATTGATGTTATGTGATGTGTCTTCTACACTTCCTCAAGAATCTGTGCTCGGTTGAACAGATCTCTCCTGAAAGCTTCAAAATAAAATTAATCACTTGCCCAACCTTTTTCTCATCTTCTTCCCATTTAAACAGACTTTTTTAAGTCTTTTTCCTTAGTACAAAGGAACATGATTTCTTTACTGCTGTTGCTTCTTGGCTCTGATGATGAAGTGGGAATAATTCTGCCATGGCCATCACTGCTTGACTGCTGCAGTGGAGCCAAAGGGACATGGGTCCTGTGGGTACCTTGGTTTTTAGGGTCATGACTGTGATGGGGAAGCCTGTGAGATGTCATTCCAGTCTTAATTTAACCACCCAAGATATCTGAAACCTTGCTGTACAGATACCCACCTGCATTCACAGACCCCTTTTCTCAGCTAGCAGGGACAGGACTCCTGTAAAGGATGGCTTAAGCTTGGTGCAACACAGGAGCATGTACTTTGGGGACATAAAACCACGCTGACAGCACTGCTTGAACTACTCTATGAATGATGCTAAATTAAATATGTCCTGAAAGTTTACTACCAGCTTTTGTACTGTGACTGGAAGAGATACCAGTGCAGTTTTCAGTGCAGTTTCCTTTCCCTTGCCTCCCTCCCCCTCCCCTCCCACCAAGGTTTCCTGTAACTCATTTGTTTAATTAAAAAAAAAAAAGAATCCAAAACGTGATGTCTTTGCAAAAAACACTTCATGCATATCTGTGTTGACAGTGATTGATTTTGTTGTCTTAACCCACCACTATCTCTTCTGTGAATAGATGTCAAAAGGCAGGCTAAGATACTAGCAGAATCTTCCCATTAATATTCTGGTGTGGTTGGCCAGACAAAGGGACCTGATTGAGCATATTATAGTAGCTCAGAACTTGGCAAGGGGAGAGAGGAAAGAAAAGTCATGCCTCTATTCCTATAATTAGTTTTTAAAGCTCTGAAGGCTATTTGGCACTGGGGTGAGTGTGAAATATGCTGCCCTTATCGCTTTATAAAGGTTAGCCTTCAGTTCATTACTGAATCAGATATGGTGGTGATAAAACCCAAAGATGTATCATTTCCAGGTTTGCCTTTGTCGAGGAAAAGAGGTGTAAAAAGAGCTTCAGATCTGGTTGCTTTCGAGTTAGAGGAGAAATTCTCGGGTTTCAGGGCAGCTCTGCAGCACAAGGGTGACAGGAGGGAAGAGCACTGGGCACCCAAGGGAAAGAACATCTTTGGAGCACTGAGGAAGGTGTGTTGGCAGTGCACAGTGCAACATGTTTGGTCTGAAGGTCATATCACAACACAGGTTATTGTGGGTGCAGATCTGAGATGCCAAACCTGGTTTAAGAAAGGGATACAGATTCCTCTTTCACCCTTTGAGTACAGCAACCTCCTGGACACTGAACTTGGGATCAGATTCCCAGGCTAAAGTCAATGGAAATGAAAAAAACACTTCTCAGGATTTCTGTGTTCAACATCACTTTTCCTAAACATGTGGTGAATAAGATTGGACTGATACAAACTGCTCCCCGTAGGGTTCAAGAGAAATGTGAGGCCATGGTGAACTCTGCAGGATTTCATTTGAATATCTTTGGAAGTTACCATTTTCATACTGACCTCATTGATGTCTATAAATATGTAAAGGGTGAGTGTCAGGAGGATGGAGCCAGGCTCTTCTCAGGGATGGCCAGTGATAGAACAAGGGGCAATGCTGCAAATAGCAGAGGAGGTGCCATGTGATTTTAAGGAGAAACTACTTCCCTGTGAGGGTGCAAGAGCCCTCAGCAAGGCTGCCCAGAGAGGTTGTGGAGTCTCTTTCTCTGGAGACATTCCAGACCCATCTGGACACATTCCTGTGTGGTTTAACCCAGGTGATCCAGCTCAAGCAGGGGTTTGGACTGGATGCTCTTTGTAGGTCTCTTCCAACTCCTGACATTCTCAGATTCTGTGATTCACTGATTTTGTTCTGGGGTACCCAAGTCAAGAGAGATGTGGAGCTGTTGGAGAGGGTCAGAGGAGCCCATGAAGGTGATTAGGGGCTGGAGCACCTCCTGTGTAAGGACAGGCTGAGAGACCTGGAGTTCAGTCTGGAGAAGAGAAGGCTGCGGGGGGATCCCACTGCAGCCCCCCAGGACTTCAAGGCAGCGTATGGACAGGAGGGAATGGGGTTTCCCAAGGGAAGAGAGTGGTGGGACAAGGGGATGGATTGAAGCTGGAGAAGGGAAGGGTCAGGTTGGAGGTCAGGGGAAGTTCTTCATGGACAGAGCGGTGAGGGGCTGGAAGGGGCTGCCCAGAGAGGTGGGGGATGCCCCAAGCCTGGAGGTGTTCAAGGCCAGGTTGGATGGGGCCCTGGGCAACTTTGTCTAGATATAGGCCTGGAGGTCAGTGTCCCTGCCTGTGACAGGGTGGCAGGAACTCAATGATCCTTGGGGTCCCTTCCAACCCAGACCAGTCTGGGATTCTGTGATTCTGTTCTGGTTTTTAATTAGGATAACCCCAACTGCAGGATGCACCAGCTGCCTGCTGCTTCCTCCCCTGCATCTCCTGTTTGCTTGAGGATGCTCATCCTCACTTGCTCTGCCCAAAAGCAGGGGGTTATATTTGAGCAACATGGAAGAATAACTGTGCAGTAACAGATCCTTCACCAAATACTCCCAAATGCAATTGGTTAGAATGTGATCCCTGCTGCTTGTTAGAAACTCTTCCCTCCCCCTGGTTCAGGTGATGCTGAGCCTCTGGCTGTATTTCTGAAGTAAAACCAGAGCCTCCTGCTGTGGGAACATTTTGGAAATGTGCCACTCTTGGGCAAGACTAAAATGTAAGGCTAAAGGAAGAGAGCAGGGATGAGCTACAAGGACAGAAGGTGTGATGGGTGTAAGAAAGGTACCCACTGGGTTTGGATATCTATCAGGACTGGTTTGGGGGAATCATTAACTCGCCTCAGCTCGCTTGGGTCATGCAGCACATCTCCCCTGTGCTTTGGGAGAACATGTCATCCATCCAACACAGCTTCAGTTTGCCCCAGGAGTAGAATGCAGGGTTAAAGGAGGCAGTAATCTGAGACAGAACTTCTCACCTTGTAAAAGCTCCCAATTCATGGAGCAATTCATGGACGGTGCTCAAGGGCAGTAACTCAGGACCTTTCTACAACTCCCAGGACTTGTCAGAGCTTCAATTACTTCCAAAGGGATGAACATGCTGTAAACATCCCATTGTGTAAATAAACAGCCTGTGCAAACCAGGAAAGCCAAATTGGCAACGAGCTGGCACAGTTTGCATTGGACCATCAAGTCCTTCCCATGGGGCAAAGGGAGAACCATGATGGCAGAAGCATGGAGTTCAGGTCCTGCCTTGGGGTAGGATGGTCTTACCTTCTTCCACTTCTCTGGAGAGCCAGATACCAAGGTTTTCATCCAAAGCTCAGGTTGTTCTATCTGCTGACTGGTGGTGTTTTTTGGTAGTGCTGGATTTGGAGCTTTCCATTATTTTTATTCTCTTTTATTCAGTCTTTCTCCTCACGCGTGGCCCTTTTCTGAAACCTTGATGTTTTATGGAAGCCTTTTCCTTTCTTTACCTTTTTAGCTCTCCCCCCTATTCTAAGTTGTAGTTTTTCTTTCTCTCTCAAGAATGAAAGATCTCCCTCTCCTATTACTCAGGCTCTGTTTGTTATATTCACAATAATTTTAAAGCATGAAAGGATGATTTTGGAAGATTGGCAGCAGACCACAGATCTTTATTTCCATCTCCTGGGACAATGAATCTGAGTGATTCAAACCATAGGTGTGAGTCATTTCCATTTGATGACAGTCTGCTCCTTTATGGGAAATGGGTTTCTAGATCTCCTTTTTTGGATCCTACAGGAAAATGTGCCTCATCATGAGCACACCTTATATTAAATCCAACTGCTGTCAAGAAGCTCAAGTGAGAGGTGTAAAATTGAGTGAGCACCTGAATCATAGACTCATAGAAGCATCAAGGTTGGAAAAGACCTTCAAGATCATAAAGTCCAGTCATCAGCCCTACACTACCAAATCCCTAAACCCTCTCCCAAAGCACCCATATTTGAACACCCCCAGGGACAGCAATTCCACCACCTCCCTGGACAGCCTCTTCCAACACATCACCACTCTTTCAGTGAAGAAAGTTTTCCCAATATCCAATCTAATCTTCACAGGCCATGTTCATATCCAGGAAGTTTCCTTCTGTCTTTGTTTTTTTATGAAGGCAAAAAAAAAACAGTTCTGAAGGATTTAGGCTGGATTTGGGGCTTTTGGAGGATTACATGTATTCTGAAGCTGAATCCCAGCTTCAGATTCCTTAATCCTACAAATTGCATTCTCTGAAATGAGTGCAGCAATGCCCAGCTCTTCCAAGGTACTTTTTTTAGGTAATGCATCTACCCCTAAACTTCATAGCAGGGATGGAGGGGGGTGGTAGAGCAGAACGTGTAGGTTCAGCATCTCCACAAAGATTTAATAACATCTCCTGCTTTAACAAGATTGTATATCACTAAATCACATCATTAGAGCTACACAGTATATTCCAAGACACTTCCTTGTCTGCTGTGATAAATTGCATAATATGAACTTAACAAGACCAGAATATTCAAATAAATTTAAGTGAGAAGATGGTGTGTGATGTTACAGCTTCAAACTGTCAATTAGCGACGTCTGCGTTTCGACAGTGTTGCGACCTCCCCGCAGAGACTTGGAGCTGCGGGAAGCGGTGGCGCTTCCAGGTCCCTCCTAGAGATGCACAAATGGTTGTCAAGAGTTTTTTTTGCAAATCCCCATGAACCTCAAATCCAGGATGAGATCTTCAGTCCTTCAAAGCCGAGTACCTCGGGTTGGTGGGGTGAATTTTTATCCACCGAGGATCCGTTGCAGCAGCTTTTCATCAGGACTGCGGTGCTGGTTTGGGTGTGCTGCGAGGAGCGTTCTCATCTGCTGAATTTTTAAAATCCCTTCAGGTGCTGAATCTTTGAAATAAGTGAAATGGCCTCTTCTGCAGGAAGGTGGCTGGGGCTGGGTTTTATTGTTCTTGCAATAGCAAATCGTTGCAGAGGGCTTCCCTTCGCAGCAAAAACCCACGTGAGTGAGTTGGTTTGGCGCTTGCACGATCTTGTCGCGATTGTTTTAAAGAAATTCTGGAGCAAGATGAAGCAACAAACCACCTTTTCTCCCTTTCTTTATAAATAAGAATATAATGGGTATTTTTTTGAGTTAATCAAGGGGAAAATCTGTCTGCCTGGGTAGTTTCTAGGTGCAGTTTTTAAGCACGGTCTCCAGACGGACTCTGTGGCTTCGGTGCAGGGATAGGAAACAACTGAATTACAGAAATTTCTATACTGGTCCAAAAGAAACTACAAAGATGCAATGAAACTCAAGCAAAAACTATCATTATGGCCTTTCCATTATAATGTGTGTCAAGTTTTGAGACTGTGTGTATAACATAGCACAGGTATTGTAAGTGCTTTGTACTAGGTGCCACACTGAGCTGTTGTATGGGAACCTTTTACTGCAGGCTCACTGGCTTCCCCCTCCTCCAGCAACCAAGAGCAATGATGATGTTTTTAAATGATGAGCTGTTAATAAAATTAGACAACTTATTGAGCTAACCTGCCTGGAAACAGAGGGACTGATGATAATAAGCAGCATTTCCCCTCATCTGTATTTTCAGCACATACATGAGGGGACAGGAAACTCACACACAAGGGAGGAAAGGCCAGGAAAGACCATGTGTGATAAATCAAGATGACCCATGCTATGTCTGAGGCACTCTGACCGTGCCAGAGAGGGGCTGAAAAGCAGCCAAGTGTCCACATCAATACGACAGAACGAGGAAGGAGGTCCCTGATGTGCCCTTGGCAGCAGCTCTACGTTCACTTAATGCTCCTCTCCCTTTTCTCTGCCAAGAAATTAGCGTCAATTATCCCTTTGGCAAATAATGCTGAAGAGAAAGCTCACTGGAAGAGTGCATGGAGCTTTAAGAGGTGGGAAAACACCATGCAACCCTTCCCTTCCCCCTCAGGAACACCACTGACCCAAAGAGGTCCTCCTGTCCCTTCTCACACCCTCCTGACCACAGACCCGACAGAGAAGCTTTCTACTGAGCATCATCTGCAGTTCTGCATCCAGAGCTGGGCCCCCAAGTCAAGAGAGATGTGGAGCTGTTGGAGAGGGGTCAGAGGAGGCCCTGGAGATGCTCAGGGGCTGGAGCACCTCCTGTGTGAAGACAGGCTGAGGGACCTGGTCTTGTTCAGCCTGGAGAAGAGAAGGCTGAGGGGGGACCCCACTGCAGCCCCCCAGCACTTAAAGGGAGCATATGGACAGGAGGTGAATTGGGTTTTCACAAGGGCAGAGAGTGATGGGACAAGGGGATGGAGTGAAGCTGGAGGAGGGATGGGTCAGGTTGGAGATCAGGGGAAGTTCTTTATGAAGAGAGAGGTGAGGGGCTGGAACAGGCTGCCCAGAAAGGTGGAGGATGCCCCAAGCCTGGAGGTGTTCAGGGCCAGGTTGGATGTGGCCCTGGGTAACCTTGTCTAGATGTAGGCCTGGAGGTTGGTGTCCCAGCCTGTGGCAGGGGGTTGGAACATAATTTTCCTTGGGGTCCCTTCCAACCCTGACCAGTCTGTGATTCTGTGATCAGCTATTGGTGTAAGGAAGAGGCAGATCCCACAAAGAAACAGGAGGACAGTGAAGAATGGCACTTGTGTTCACTTTATTTGTGTTGTAGTTGATATACAGCATTAATCTCCGCTTTGAACATGGGTATATGTGCAGCTGAATTATCACAGAATGACAAGGTTGAAAAGACCATTTAAATCATCAAATCCAGGAGAGTGAAGCATCATGTTTTGTTACATTTCTGTAAAACACTGTTATGAACCTCTGGGTGATGAGGTTTTCTTGCTTTCTAATGTATATTCCTTCTTTAGATATATATCTCCTTCTTTGGAGACATTCCAGACCAATCTGGACACGTTTCTGTGTGATCTACTCTAGATGATCCTGCTCAAGCAGGGGGATTGGACTTAGTGATCTTTTGTGGTCTCTTCCAGCTCCTAATATTCTGTGATATCATCCTCATGGCTGGAAATTTCTCTCTTTGGGTGCTCACCAAAGCAGGATCTCTTCTTGTTCTCAGAACCTTTGGAAAAGTCCAAAGCAAAATTTGTTGTTAAAGTGGGAGGGGACTTGAATTTTCAAAATTGTGGTAATTGAAACCAAGGATACCCACTGAACCATCAAAACCTCGTGAATTAAATGCAGAAGGTTGCTGCTGATCTCTTTGTATGTGCTGGCTGTGTCTTATATAAATGCTTACAGATAAAAATGTATCACATGTTGGCTGAGAAACTGCATGGGAATCAGAGGTCTGAAGCTGCTATTTTAATTCAGGTATTCAAAAGAGCAGAGTTAAAGTTGGATATTCAGTTGTTTTCCTTTTTTATATCCTTCCTGTTAAGCATTAAGCCTTGCAAATTTGATAAAGACAAATCAAGGCTCGTAGTGAATATTCTCAAGCAGGCAGCCAGAACACCAGCAGAGATATGCTTCAGGGAGACAATTGCTAACAGCACATTCATGTTGAAATTACAGGAATCCCCCAAAACTCTTTAAAGTTATCTTCTCAAAGGGAGTTGCTTGCTGAAGGTTGACTCTGTTGTGGGTTACAGTATGAATGGAGGACTGAGATGGGGTTTCTGCAGTCAAGGCTGTGCATTAAAGAAATATATTTGCTGCACTTTTGATACAAACTTCTGTAGTTTTAAATCAAGAATCTAAATCACATCGATCCTCACAGTGCAGTTAGAATGCAGCTTCCCATAGAAGACCTTATTTATATTCCTTCCAAGAGTAAAAATAGGGAATACACCATGTTTTGTATTTTATAGATTTTTCCCAGCCTGATGGAAAGCACTGTATTATTCATGCACAGGCTATCCATCCAAAGCAGTGCCAAAACCGTTTCTCTTTGCATGTGGGAAGGCAGAAGAGTTGTCCCTGTGATAAAACCGAATTCATAAGCACAGTTGTGGGCAGCAGTGTGGTAGTGACTCCTCATTTAACAGCTCTCAAATTGTATTTTTTAAAAAAAGTGCTTTTCCTGTGGCATTTTGTATTTTAAAAACATGTTAAAGAAGGTAGAAGTTCACCAAATGTTTCATTTCTTACTTTTCCAAGTGATTGGTGCAGTTGTCAGTGGCATTTCATAAAGTCCACAGGACTTGTTGGGTTGGAGAGGAAACAGCTTATCTGTGAAATGTCTTCTGCTCCACAGGGACAGATGAGGACACTACAGAATCACAGCATCACAGAATTAGGGGTTAGAAGGGATGTCCAGAGATCATTGACTCCAACCCCACTGCCAAAGCAGGTTCCCTAGAGCAGGTCACACAGGTTGGCGTCCACGTGGGACTTGAATATCTCCAGAGAAGGAGACTCCACAGCTCCCTGGGCAGCCTGTTCCAGTGCTCCCCCTCACCATGAAGAAGTTCTTTCACATAATCTGAGTGTCTGTAAGTGGGTGGAGATAAGTGAGGTGTTTTGTGTTTGCTGTAGAAGTCAGTGACGCATTTTACTTATAAGAATGATTGTGCTTGACTGAAAAATATGTGTAAATATTGTAGCCCAGCTATGAGTTGTCCATCTCATTCAACCTTATATTCACCTTCACATGTCTGTGTGGATGAGTCACTCAGCTGTCCTCACTCCCCAGACCTTTGTAGCTTTTAGTGACTAAGAAATGACCAGTCATGGACACTCGTTAAGAGCTTTTCTAAAGTTCTGAAAGTTTATGCTTATAAATATATAAAGAGTGAGTGTCAGGAGGATGGAGCCAGGCTCATCTCAGTGATGGCCAGTGAAAGGACAAGGGGCAATGGGTCCAAGATGGAGCAGAGGAGGGTCCAAGCTGGATCAGAGGAGGGTCCAGGTGAACATAAGGAAAAATTATTTCACTGTGAGGGTGACAGAACCCTGGAACAGGCTGCCCAGAGAGGTTGTGGAGTCTCCTTCTCTGGAGACATTCCAGACCAATCTGGACACACTGCTATGTGATTTAATGTAGGTGATCCTGCTAGGGCAGAGAGGTTGGACTGGATGATCTTTCAAGGTCCTTTCCAACTCCTGATATTCTGTGATTTTATGATTCTGTGATTTCACGTATTTCTGATAGCCAGAGCAGATCACCATTAAACACATCTTCTGGAGAGGAAGGAACAAGAGCCAAATTTCCACTGCCATAGTCCACCAGAATTGGAGATGTTCATCTGTCTCGGGCCTCAGACACAGCCAACAGATAAGGATTCCTCCCAAACCATTAGATACAGTCTAAGGCAGCATATTTTTATTGTCAAGCAGAAGAAAATCTTTTAAGATATTTTTTTAATGAAAACTATTTTTGGTTTTTGCCTTTAATGAATTCAGTTGAACAATTTAAAACCATTTCAGGGTGATTCTTTTTTATTTTTATTATTTTTTCTCGAGTGACAGTGAAGTCCCACAAATCTAGGGAGACACTGGCAATAAAACTGCTTAGATAGTTTATAAAATGCCACTGATGGGATTATTTTGCTGCAGCTCGTTGCAGCTATTATGCTCAGCAGCATGATTCCTTATTGTAAGTTCATAAAAGAGCTAATGACAGGAAGTGGAGATTTGCAAAGTTGAATAAAAGTGGAATGCAAATTTGGAACAAAAAGAGCAACTAATGATGGGAAGAGTGTACTGAGGACCATGGTAAATGTGCCTTCACTTAAGGGACTTTTTCAATGAAATGTACTTGGCTTCAGACAGTATCTATTGTAATTAGATGTAGGAAACGTGTCCTGATTTTCTACATCCTAATGGCACTCAAAATGTCATGCTGTAGGAGAGCTCCTTTACCTGAAGAAGAGTATTTGCCATGTGGAAACTCCTGGGACATAATCAAATCAGCTCTGTGGAGACTGGTATTGGGAAAGCTAAATCTGAAGGCAGAATATGGAACAGTGCAGAGAGTAATCACACACCTTAAAAAAAACTTTTTAAGCTTTTTAGGGGTCAACACGTTTGTCTTAGTCATCATTTTTCACTGGATGTTGTCTCTCTGTAAGTATGATGGGTTTGCAGTGTGGCTTCTTCAAGAAGCAGCCAGACGTTTCTTAAGGATCCAACACAGTAAATCCCAGCTGGGCTCCCAAGGCCCAATCCCAAACCCTGTTACTGACAAGGCTGGGCCAGTCAGCGCCAGTCACAGGCCTCTGGGAATCACATTTTAGAGAGAGAAAAACCCAAACAGCTGCATTGTGACACTGGAGAAGGGAGTGAGAAGATGGGAGAATCTCTGCAGACCCCAAGGTCAGTGAAGGGGGAGGAGGAGGAGGTGCTGAGAGAAGGTTCCCTGTGGTGAAGACCGTGGTGGGTGTCCCCCCACAGCCCATGGAGGATGAAGAGACCCCACTTGTAGCCCATGGAGAGGCACCTGGGTCAGGCAGGAGCCCACCATGGAGTAGGGGGAGGAATA
>VXBZ01003440.1:29121-41065 GCA_013399135.1 Heliornis fulica
TCCAGGCTGAACAACCCCAGGGCCTTCAGCCTCTCCTCCTAAGACTTCCCCTCCAGACCCTTCCCCATCCTTGTTACACTCCTCTGGACACTCTCCAATAGTCTCTTGTCCCTCTTGTCCTGTGACACCCAAAACTGCCCCCAGGACTCAAGGTGAGACCACCCAAGCACAGTGTAGAGTGGACAATCCCCTCCATAGACCAGCTGGCCATGCCATGCTGGATGATCCCTTCACACTACTGCCCTGCAGACTGGTTGATCAGGATCATGTTAGCTTGGTTTTCTTCTGTGGGGTGTTGTACACATGAACACAACTTCACCTGTCCATGCCCTGAGCTGGCCACAAGTTACATGAATTTGGGTAGTCCTGGGGATAAGCTCAAGATGTCAAGCCCCACATGTGTTACTTTGGCCTGGGAATGGCTGGTTCAAAATGATTTTTTTATGTCTTTGTTCAGGTCTAGTTGGTTAAGAGGAGAATCAGAGGAAGCCAAAAGGAGAAGGTTTTCTAAAGCATCTTACCTGCATCTCTGTGGCTCAGATCCACACAGCTTCCTCTTGTCAGTCCCATGGCTCAACCTGTTCCTCTAGGAATATCTCCTTGCTTCTACAAAACCCACCATTGTCCACAGCATGTTTGGGACTGGTATATACTATATATATTTAACCAAGAAATGAGATAACTTTCTCAAGTTAATGTGTGAGTTCCCTTGGAGAATTACAGGAGAGCTTTGCCACCCTTGTGTGGTAAAATGTGGATCTGTCAAGTCCAAACTAAACCATCAGTGATCATCTGCTAGATAATCACCATCTATGGTTTTAATAGCAGCTACAAATGCAGTGACATTTAAAAAATCAAGCTGGTACAAACAGGTTGGAGACTCCTAGAGAATATTTAGAGTTTGGGTTCAGCAGATGCTTCACCTGGAGTTTTCCATACTGAATGTTAAAAGCCTAATGGAGGAGCCAGTGTCAAAGCACATAGGCCTTTCAGAAGATGTTTGGAGAGGAGACATTAGGGACCCATCAGTATCCTAACTTAGAGCATTTATTAGCTCAACAACTCCAAGAGCCATCAGCAGTGCTGTGGATGTGTTTGCTCTCAGAGAGCCTCCAAATTGAATGGACTGGTTTAACATATCAAAAGGGGTTTACTTTTTCCCCTCTAAGTGCCAGATTATCAAAATTGCCTCTGATGTGAAAGCAATGGATGTCTGTTGGCCTCTGTACACCAGCTGATACTGACCAAGAGCTGATAAGTCCATCTGGTACCATCTTAGCTGGTACCATCCTGGCTGTGTTGGCTTTTGGAGGACTAAAACCACAACAAATCGGTTTCAGATAGCAAAAGTGGTCAGGCTAACCTCCAAACCAGCAGGGAGCTGCTGACCTTGTGAAGACACACAACTGTTTTGATAAAGCTTGAGGGTTAAGAGATTCTTCTGGTTTGCTTTTAACTTTTACAGTAAAATTTCCAATCTCAAATGTGGGTCTCCTTTGGTGGATCCCAGGGAATGAAACCACAGGGTCATCAGCCAACTAAAAGCTCTTGTTTTCTTGTCAGAGTGATCTAGTGCCTTTCAGTGCTTTTTTTTCTCCCTTGATTGTCTGCAGTGAAGCTGTTCTTTACCGATTAGTGGTTGCTGCTTCCCCCAGACTCGATACTTCACATCAAATATTTAATGGCTGGAAAATGAGATGTTGTTTTTCTGACCTGGATGCTTGGCATTTGTGGTTCTTTCTTTCACACAATAGGTACACCACTGTGATGCAGTTCCAGTATTGATCTGGTTCTGTGGGGTCAGCACTTAGCTCACCATCAGGATTACACTAATTACTCTCCTTCCATCTTTCTTTCCTCCCACCCACCAGCCTTAAACGCAGGGGATTGTCATGTAAATAAGTGACCTCATTAGCAGTGCTTTCAAACCGTTTTACAACGAGGATCCCTCATGAGTAACACCAGCACATCAACCTTCTGTGGAAATCACTCCAAAGAGCCTGCTGTCCTCTCCAGTTGGTTCAGAGCCTCAGGATCTGTTTATCTCTTCTGAGGAAAATGACTCACTGGTGTCAAAAGATTAATAGCAGTAAGTTTGCCTGCTTCTCCTTGGTCTGTAGAGGTGACAGCTGTACTGTAGAGTGGAAGGAGCAAAATACTTTTCAAAACCAGGTGACTGGACACAAAAGTGTGGTCAGTCATTGGCGTCATCAATGAGTCACTCTGCCACAGTGGGTGGGCTGTAGGATTGTCCTGGTCTATTTGATTGAGACTTGAGGAAAGTGACTCTTGACTAAGCAGTTGTTGAGAAGTCAAACCATGAGTCTGATGCAGCTGGTGCAAAATGGAACTAATGTTCCTGGTGAGGGGAAGGTCATCTTTGTGCTTGTCTCCTCTCTGTGTGTTTCACATTCTGCAGCTGACTTTTGAAACCCCCCTGTAGTTCCTATGGATGTTCAGATTCACACCTTCCTCTGTACCCAAGTCACAGTCATTCTCCTTCATCTTCCAGCACAGACCTCTCTTTTTTCAGCTCCTCTTGTTTTGCAAACCAATCTATTACAAACAGACAGCCCCCAGAACACTTTACAATTGTCAACAGTCAAAAAAGGATCTTCAAGGTTTCTACCTATTTCTTTTCATTGAACTTTCTTCCTTTTGTCTCTGCCTCTTGCAAAGCAGAGTTCTGCTCTTTGGCATCCAGGCACTTCTGTTCCTTGCTCTTCCAGGATGTCCAATAGTCTGGGAAATTTAAAATCCTTTTATAAGTAAAGCCCTCTGAGGAAATCTACACATAGAAAATTTTCAGTTATGTTTTTGGGGCATTTATTGGCTAAGTGCAGCTCAGTATCATGGAGGACTCTTGGGAAGGACATGAAAAAAACACATTTATGCTTCAATTTACAAGGGAAGTTGTGTGACATCTCAGGAGGTTTGGAGCATCACCCCCTTTTCTGGCCCAGTTGACCTAACAAAATGCCTTGATACTCAGTTTTTAGTTCAAGGTTGAGTTTTCCTGGTGTATAAGTGTCCTAATACCAATCACAGTTGTGTTTTGGGGGTTTTTCTACTGCTGAGGAAGCAGGTTGAATAGAAGCATAGAATCAGAGAATGTGTTAGGTTGGAAGGGACCTTTAAAGGTCATCTAGTCCAACCCCCTGCAGTGAGCAGGGACATCTTCACTAGATCAGGTTGCTCAGAGCCCCATCAAGCCTGACCTTGAATGTCTCCAGGGATGGGACCTCCACCTCTCTGGGCAACCTGGGCCAGGGATCTGCCACCCTCAGTGTAATTTTTTTTCCTAAAATTCAACCTAAATCTCCCCTTTTCTAGTTTACAACCATCACCCCTCATCCTATCACTCCATGCCCTTGGGAACAGTTCTCACCCAGCTTTCTTATAGGCACCTTTCAGGTATTGGAAAGGCCCCTATAAGGTCCCCCCAGACCCTTCTCTTCTCCAAGATGATCAGCCCCAACTCTCTCAGCCTGTCCTCACAGCAGAGGTGCTCCTGCCCTTGGATCATTGTTGTGGCCTCCTCTGGACACACTCCAACATGTCCATGTCCTTCTTGTGTTGAGGGCTCCAGAGCTGGACACAGTACTCCAGATCAAGTCTCACCAGAGCAGAGTAGAAGGTTTCTAGGTTTTGTAGGTTTGTTGGGGTGAGGGACAGGCAGGGAGGGTTTATACATGTATTAATCTAAGTGCATGGTCAGTGTCCATCCTCCTTACCCATTTAGCTGCCAAAAACTGAATCATTTCAGTTCCTGTAGCAGTGTGGGGAATATCCCATGAAGTCAGTGCATCAATGTCTGTTGTTCCCCTGTGCCTTGGTTCACATGTTGATGCCAATTTTGTGTAATTTTCACAAGTGCCCAGTGTTCCTGATGCTCACCACTAAGTTAATAGCAGAGCCAACATGCTCAGAGCAAGATACCATTGAAATGCCATGAACTTGATGATCTCTACATTGTGTTTGGTCTGATTGTTGTGAAGCTTCCTTATTAATAGTTGATCTAAAAATCATCTCCATTGGCTCTGAAGTCACACAGAGCAGCTGGCCTTGAGATTTTCTCTGTTCCTTCCACTCATTTTTGTTCATTCAGAAATGTTGACCATTTTTGAATGGTCTTCTCCACCTTTTGAAACTAGACACAAACATAAAGAAGATAGTTTAGGGGTGAATTTTTGGCTCTGTTGGAAGCATCTCCAGTGACTGAAGCTGTGATTTTTTGCCTATTGAAAATTAAGCAAATAACATGGTTGGTTTCAACCAGCAGAGCTTGGAGAATTGTAAGAAACACTGAACAAGCAAAAAATACCTGCTTTAACTCACAAGCAGGTGAAAGGGTTTGTACCAAGCTTTCTAAATCAAGTTACTTCTGAGCTAATGGAATTCAGCCAGAGAAATAATATTTCTGAGAGGGTTAGGTAGGGAAGGGGAAAGTTACATTATAAATGACTGAAAAAACAGAAAACTTTAACACAGAGGAGTTTTCAGAGCTGAGGAGCACTGGAACAGCAAACTCTGGACTTCTTAAGGAGATGCTTCAATATTGAAAGTCTTCTAATGTGGTGGCTCTCCTACTCTTAGCTGCACCTGCACAATTTTGCATCCTTCAGTGAAAAAACCTGCTCTTCAGAGTTCTGTAAGTCACCCAAGAGGTTTGGGGGCTTTTTCCAGGCTTGAATACAAAGTATATAAATAAAGCTGTTGAGCAACCAAACCTTCCACTCAGTTATCACACAAGGAAGCTGGAACATCCCACCAGACTTTTTTATTTTTGCCCTGCAGACACCTTTTTTTTTTCTTTTTTCCCACTAATCCCTTTCCTGAGGCTGCATATTTGCAGAAAGTAATAGAAAACAACCCACTTTTGGAGGAGTTATTGCCTTTTTAAAAGTGCTAATTTCCTTGTGAAATGTATGCCTGCCAGCAGAGGAGCTCCACAGGCAGCTCTAACGAGACAATTCATTAACTAGTGAGTGTACACACGCCATAAAAGACATTAATTCACAAAATGAAAAACTAATAGAGTGTTTAGGCTGTTCTTTATCACTGGTGACAGTCTGTGCTCTCCTCATCATTAGTGTTTACTGAACTGATGGGGACTGCAGCCCAGTCTGCTTATCACCACTCATCGCAAATGAGGTCGAGGTGGTTTTTTTTTTCCAGCACAGCTGCCTTGTCCCCCTCTCCTGCACTTGAATTTTAACATGGAGTGAAGGGCAGTGAGGCATGGAAGGAAAGTCTTAATGGCAGCCTTCAGCTTTGTCTGGATTTTCAGAGGGGTTGGGCACAAGTTCTTCCTTCTCCATCCTCATGAGAACCTCAAGGAGATCGGCAAGGGAAAATCCCTTCCATAAGGATCTTCCCATATGATCCTGGTTGCTTCTACTACAGAAGGTATGATCCTGGTTGCCTCTACTACAGAAGGAGATTCATCATTAGGAATTTTTTATGAATCAGATTAATAAGAAGATCTCCCTCAGCTTGTGTTTCCTTTACTTCTTCTTGGCCTTCACAACTTTGCCCCTTCAGCCCGGTGAGCGGTTTTGATTCCCAGTAAAAGGTGAACCTGAGCAGTGCTGAGTATTTAGACAACTCCATCCTCACATCTCTTGTTTGAAGGGTCCTGACCTGATAAATTATGTCCTTTCTTGGCATTTGTTCTATTTTAACAAGAATCCCTGTTCTCTGCCGTGCTTCTCTATGGATCGATGCGGTCGTCCGTGCACTCAGCCCGGGTGTGTTTGGTAAATGTTCTCTTATCTCAGAGATTTGAAGGGGTCAGGGTCAAGGAGGAGGGTTGTAGCCTTTCCATGGGAGACTCAGTGCTTGGATCTTGTAGGTTCTGACTTCCCTTCTGCTTATTGGGTTGGAAGAGACAAGTGTATGTAAAGTCAAGCTCATCCTGGAGTTAAGAGTTAATCACCATTGTAGAGGTGAAGATCGGAGCAGTGATGTGCAGAGTAACCGACCTTGCCAGATGCTGGGGGTAGGGACCAGCCTTTTGGCTTGGAGTCTACATGAAGAAGACAGCTGACATCAAAAATCAAAGTGTTAGATGCCAGAAGCATTGGAGGTTGTTCTAGACCTTTAAAGGACCCAAACCATTCTGTACTTCCATAATCTTGGAATTCTTGGGAGATCTCATCACTCTGTGTGATTTTTTTTCTCCTTATTTAAAATGTATAAAGAGAGAAATTCAGGTAAAAAGGACCAAGGCAGCAATATCTGCATAAATATTTTAAGTATCCTGCCACATCTAAGAGGCCCAAAGCTTCACACTTCCTAAAAGGCAGGGGGAGGATGTCAAACACAAAATCTGAGTCCCTGTAGCTCTGAAGTGAAATCCATGAACTTTGGGAGAATCAAAATCCAGTTCCAGATTTTATGGTTCATTCCATTCCCTTTCAATAAAACTGCAGCTCTGAGATCCCCAAACAGACCCATTTAGAGGTAGGCAGTGAGTGATCTATGCCTTAGAGCTTCAACTAATACTCCTGCAGCCAGAAACCAGTCCAAGTGGCCATATGGGTTGCATTTAGCTGTTGTTCATTGCTTCTCAAGCACCACAGGTGTTCAGGGCACTTTGCAGGAGGATAAAAAGAGAAGTCCCATGCTCCTTGGAGAGACTGCACTCTAAATAAAACAGAGATGGCATCTTGAGAGTGATAAGAGATCAAAATGGGAAGAAAGATGTGTCACCACAAAAAGAAAATCAGTGTGAGAGCAGGGTCCTGGTATTTATTCCCACAGAGGGAAAATAATTTGAGTTGATTTTGCTTTGTTTGGTTCTCTTTGGTTCTTTAGGCTTTTTTTTTATCTCCAGCAAGTTCTAATGTATCAGTCACGTGGCTGAATGCAGCCATCTCCACACAGCTACATGGAGGTGATGCCCCATTCCACTTGTGTCCCCTTTTAGCAGGACTGTGGGGACCTCAGTGACCTTTCTGTCACTCCCCAAAGCCTTTGCTTGCCAGCATCACCACAGTGGCAGCTTTTCTTTACACAGATCTGGTCCAGATCAACAGACCATGGCTGAACAGAGCCAGAGGTGAATTTTAATGACAACTTATTTGCTAAAAAAAATTAAAAATTAGTTTCCTCCTGCTCTTTTGGCTTTAGAAGACAGAGGTGTCCTGGCATATGTCATCCTTCAGAAATCTCACCAAACTGGGTCCTTGTTGTTGCATTTATTGTGCTCACTATACTGTCATACCCTCCCTTAAAAATAACACATACTCATCTAATTTCTCTCAACTTCATCCAATATATTTTCCTTTAAATAACCAAATCTGCTTCTTCCTTGTTGGTATTAGAGTGGCTATTTTGTCTCCCAGTAGCCTCATCCCCTTGTTATGCTGAAAGCTGTAGGAACAAGAGTTGTGGAGAGCTCAGGCTGAGTTTGAATGGCAGCAATGGATAAAAACACATCATCCAGGATTCACATGCTGTCAGCTAAAGGACAGAAAGAGGAAACAGTGTACAAGATCCCCAGAAAAGTCTCCAGCAAAGAGAAGAGTTAACCCTAAGCCTCCAAAGGCACAGTCCAGCACATAACCCATAGCAAATTCCCTTTTGCATGTTTGTATTTACAGTTATTTTGGAATTCCCTCTTCTGGAGTGGAAGGGAGTAAGAAATTAAGCTTGAAAAAGCTGTGAACCAGTCCCTAATGTTTCCTCTAGGGCACAGCAAGTGTTTCACACTGCATCTCTTTTCCAAATAAGAGTTTTTCTCCCCAACAGAGTTGTGAAATTTCTCTGTGAGCCTTCCCCCTGTAAAGCAAATCTGCACAGTGCTACCAAAAGCCTGAGCACGTTGGAGGTTTATTTCTCAGGTTCAGGTTGCACCAGAGCCTGTGACCTTAGATTGATTTTTCTCCTTAACACCATTAAATCATTCAAATCTGTTAGCAGCCACTCTGCTCAAGCAGGGAGCAGGCAGGGTGTACTATTGTAGGCCTTGATTGGTTCCAGAGCTTTGTTTATGGGCAACACAGCACGTTTTGTTTAATATTCCAGAGGTCTGGTAATTTACATCCATCGATTTACAAGGCTCAATCTGTCAGGAGGCCCCAGAATCATAGTGAATTGCAAAGTGATTGAAATCATTGGTGACAACAAGTGTGTTAAGTTTTATTTTTCTACAGCTTGCTGGAATGAAACGTTCCTTCTCCTTGGAGTGAGATATCTTGGCTGTGCCTACAGGAAATCCCAAACAAAACTGTAGTTGTTAACCAGCATCACAAGGTGATGACTTAGAACAAATGAAATTCATCTGTTTATGCTGCAAGAGGGTAAGGGCCAGTGGAGTGAGGTGCTGGCCACTGGTTACCCAACTGTTGGGTATTCTGTTGGCAAGGAAAGCTCACATTCAACTTGACATAGATGTGATGTGACAGAGGAGAAGGGGAATAGGGATGCTGGTCCACTGTTCTGCTTCTCCAGCATTTCAGTTGGGGATATCACAGAATCACACGGGATCCCAGACTGGTCTGGGTTGGGAGGGACACCAAGGATCATTAAGTTCCAAACCTCCCTGGCACAGGCAGGGACAACAACCTCCAGGCCTGGAGCTGGACAAGGTTGTCTCTCCAACTGCTCAACATCTCTCTTGACTTGGGGTCCCAGCTCTGGATGCAGAACTGCAGATGGGGCCTCCTGAGGGAAGAGCAGAGAGGGACAATCCCCTCCCTGTCCCTGCTGGCCATTCCTCCTTCGATGGAGTCCAGGAGACCATTGACCTTCCAAGCTGCCAGAGCACACTGCTGGCTCATGGGCAGTTTCTCCTCCACCAGGTCCTTCTCAGCAGGGCTACTCTCCAGGAGCTCTTCCCCCTGGAGAGATGTCTGGGATTCCTCCAGCCCAAGCACAAGACCTCACACTTTGCAGTGTTAAACCCCAGGAGGTTCCCCATGACCCACCTGTCCAGTCTGTCCAGATCCCTGTGGATCTGGATCTGTGGTCAACTGCACCTCTCAGCTTGGTGTCATCAGCAGACTTGCAGAGTGCTCAATTCCATTGTCAATGTCACTGATAAAGATGTTAAGGAGCACCAGTCCCAAGACAGACCCCAGGAGGACACAGCTTGTTACCTCCACCTGGACATGGGGCCATTGACCACCATGGTCTCCCTCTCTTTAAGCAGAGAGCTCAGAACGTTCTTTGGTGGGTTGAATAGCCAAGCAGCACAGGGTCACCCTGTGCCCAGATAACTGGACAACCCCAAAGCCAGCTCCAAATTGTAATATTTTATTGGAGGCCCTTAATAATGTAGGTTCTGATTGGGGTTTTTTGCTGCTATAGCTCTTTCTGTGGCTTCATGTTGCCAAGGATGATGGTGTAAAGTTGTCTTGAGTGAGACCTTAAGAAATGGGATTTTCTTGTTGGCTGTGAAATGGTCCTTTATGGATGTTCAGACAAGGAGAAAGGAAAATTGTTGGGCTCTGAAAGGCTTCTTTTGATCTCAATAAGCAAAAGTACACCACAGTGTCATCCCCATGTGTGGAAGAAACTGTGTGTCCCCCAAGGCAGCATCTGACCCTCTACCCTGCTGTGGGGGCTCCAAACAACCAGAAGAACTTCAGTGCTTTGGCTTTAAATAAGGAGCAGATTGTCCCCACCTCCCTCCTCCTCTTATCTCCAATGACAAATATAATTACAGCTTCACTTAAATTGCTGCAAATGAATTCTGGAGAGGAGAAAAATTGTGTGTGTATCTCTCCACTGCAGAAATTAGCTGACTCTTGCATTTCAGATGATGGGTCCATCCATCTCCACTGCTTGCAGGGAGATGTGCTGGAGTGAGCTGGCACGATCGAACGTGAGGCTGCAGCCCCAGCACTGCTAAAGAGTGATGGTTCTTGCAGAGAGTCCATCTCCAGGAGTGAGTCTGGTGATGGAAACTTCTCAAAATGTAGGATTTTTAACTAAAAATAGCACCCCTAGACTCGATCCTGAGCCAAAAGTCCCACCACCCTCCAGGTAAACAAAGCTGACAGCTGAAAGATGGGTGGCAGCTGGACAAACAGCTCTTCCAAAGCACCCTCCTGTGTCATCTCTTAACACCCATATCTGGAAATTAGGGGCCATGTAAACAAGCCCATCACCATCTCCCTCATAATTTGATTTTCTTTGTGGGAGAGACCTCAGTGAGCAGAAAGAGGCCTGGAGAAGTGTCAGGATGTGTTAGGAGGGGGCAGCATTTTGTTCCCATCCATCCTGAGGGCACTGTCACTCTCATTCCCTTCTTTATTTCTCTGTTACACTTCAGGCTACTTAATTCTTTTCAGCAATATGTTGCCAGGCTCTGAAGTTTTCTACCATGTCTGTTCATTAAACAGAAACTTCATAAATGTGACTCTGGTCAGAGGAGTGATCACAGAATCACAGGATCTCCTGAGCTGGAAGGGACCCACAAGGACCATCAAGTCCAACTCCTGGCTCCACACAGCCCAGCCCAGTCAGAGCAGGGCACTGAGGGCATCGTCCAGATGCTGCCTGACCTCAGCCCAGCTGGGGGCTGGGACCACTTCCCTGGGGAGCCTGTCCCAGTGCCCAACCCCCCTCTCAGGACAGAACCTCTTCCTGACACCCACCCTGACCCTCCCCTGTCACAGCTTCATGCTGTCCCCTCGGGTTCTGTCCCTGGTCCCCACAGAGAGGAGATGGGCGCCTGCCCCTTCGCTGCCCCTCGGCAGGAAGCCACAGACCCCCAGGAGGTCTCCCCTCAGCCTCCTCTTCTCCAGGCTCAACAACCCCAGGGCNGCCGTACTGGATGCGCCCCAGGGTGCTGTTGGCTCTCCTGGTGTCTGGGTTGCTGAAGGAGGTTACTTCCCAGAGACATGTTTAACATGGCTTCACCCATGTTGGCTTCTCCTCATTGTAAATCATAGGAAACTTACACACACAATTAGGCACTTTGCTGAAGCTTCTGTTTTGCTTTGTCTCCCTCCTTGAATTGTAGGGTTCTGTCTTGTATGTTACCTCTGTTTCCATTTGTTTCACACAAAATAGATTGGGACTTTTTATCCCTTCACTTTAGTGTTTGGTTTTTTTTTCTTTTCAGAGTAGATCTGAAGGTATATTTAATTTCAGGAGCAAAGCCAGAGCTCTGTGCAGGTTCCTCTTTCAAAGCAGGTCTTTGCCTTTACAAGCAGTGGCAAGTGACATTTACTTAATCAGTCTTCATCAAAGTGAAAGTTTATTGTCAACAGTTCCTCAGTGATGTACAAATCCTTTCTGTGCAGAGCTGCACTTGGAGTCTGGCTAAATATTTATCATGTAACAAACACTTACCCAAGAAAAGAGAGAAGGCAAAGTTCCTTAAAGCCAGCAGATAGCAGCCCTCTGGTACTCAGGTTGATCTTGGAACAACTGTGAGATCCAATGTGAAACAGTCATGGAAAAAATAGAGATACAGCAGAGCAAAATAGTATTGCCAAGGGAGATGGGAAAGCTGCTGTCCCATTGTAGCACCAGTTACAGCTCATATGCAGAGTACAGCTCTGGTGACCCAAGTTCTAGATAAATTAATTAATTGATTGCAGAGAGTTGCCTTTGTCTAGGGCTGGAGCACACCCCAGGACAGTGGTGAAGTTGCCATCCCTGGAGGTACCTAAGTGATGGGTAGATGAGGTGCTGAGGGATGTGGTCTAGAGGTGGACTTGGCAATGCTGGGTTAATGGTTGGACTTATCTAAAGGTCACTTCCAACTTAGATGATTCTGTGATTCTATGAAGAGAGATGCCAGGGATGGAGAACTCCATAAGGCCAGGAGTGATGTTGGCATCTTGTGGTGGTTTGACCCTGGCTGGCAGCAATACACCCACCAAAGTCACTCTGTCATTCCCCTTTTCAGCTGGACAGGGGCAAAAATATCAATTGAGAGGCTTTGGAGTCCAGGTAAGGACAGGAGAGATCATTCCACAATCAG
>VXBZ01003440.1:42850-55666 GCA_013399135.1 Heliornis fulica
CCAGAACTGGACACAATACTCCAGGTGAGGTCTCACCAGAGCAGAGTAGAGGGGGAGGAGGACCTCTCCTGACCTACTAGCCACCCCCCTTTTAATTCTCCAAGAGATGATGCTCTTGTGGTCAGGATAAACTCAAGGTTTTCAGGTGGGTTGTGGAGTCTCCTTCTCTGGAGATATTCCAGACCCATCTGGACACCAACCTGTGTGACCTGCTCAAGGGAACCTGCTCTGGCAGGGGGTTGGACTGATGATCTCTGGAGGTCCCTTCCAACACTGACAGTTCTTTGGGTTTTTAAAGAGGTCTCAGTGGGATCAAAACAGCTGGTCCATGACCAACCTGTACCTGTTGCCTTCTTTTTAATTGCCTTACTGCCACCAAAGGAAGCATCCCAGATGCCCCTGAAGGGAGGAGTGGAGGAGGCAAAGACTCACTTGTTATTGCATGAGGAAGCCTGAGGTGATCAGAAAGGTCCATCATTCCTGTTGTTGCTGTGCCTTGTCTCCAGAGCAGCTCTTTTCTCACTCCAAGCAGAGCTAGATGAATGTTCCTGCATTTTTGCAGCTACAGAAAATACTCATCACAGAGCAATATCTGCCCAAGCAAATGTATTCTGGTGCTTGATTAAACCCCTCAAATTCACTTTGGAGTTTAATCACTTGCAGAAGCAGTTTGTTGCTTCCTACTCTCCCAAATTACAGAGGTTATTGCTCAGCCAAAGGGAGGAGAGAACACACATACTTCAGCTGGAAGCAGACAAGATGCTGTGGGTGCTAAAGCTGTGCAGGATGTTCACTAATTTATACTATTTTCTTTTGCTAGCCATGTCTCCTGGCCAGGACAGCCATGCCAGTCTGGAACATCTTCCTGCCTCTGACCAGATCCTGCAGACCCTGAGTGAGCTGGCCAGGTCTTTCCAGGAGATGGCTGACCGCTGCCTGCTGGTTCTGCATCTGGAAGTCAGGTAATAAAGCCCTGGATTAATGGACTGTGGGTGAGCTTGGGAGGCTCTAGGTCCTGATTGAGTCCAGAGTGTATATTGTGGCACCTAAGACAGGTCATAGAATCCTAGAATGGCTGGAGTTGGAAGGGACTCCCAGAGATCATCTAGTCCAACCCCCCCTGGAAGAAGCAGGGACACCCCCAACTAGATCAGCTTGCTCAGGGCCTCATCCAACCTGGCCTTGAACGTCTCCAGGGATCCAGGGGCATCCACCACCTCCCTGGGCAACCTGTTCCAGTGCTCCACCACTCTCACAGGAAAGAACNATACTTCCTTGCTGTAGCTCCAAGGTCACTCCTGAGATGCCAGATATCATCACCATGAATGGCCAAATGTGGGGTGGAGGCAGGATAACAAAATTGGAATTTCTGAGGGAAATCTGTGTCTTGTGTGTCAGAGACAATTTAAAATGGGGTTTGGGGACCTTAGAGAATGTCAGTGATGTTTTAATGGTCTAACAGGTGTCTGCACATTTATTAGCCACTGCTCTTTGGAGCTGTTCTTACTACTTTTATTCAAATAGTATCAGGAACTGGGAAACCAGATGGGTTTTTTTAAAGGGATGGATAATTTTATGATGTCTCTGACTTCACATGCAAAGATCAAAGGCAGCAGATCCCTTTCTTCAGGCTGCCAGCTGTCCATTCTGAAGCTGGGAAGACAGTTTTTCCCTTACACATCGGATTGGCCAGGTGTATTTTCATTGCTTCCCTTTTCTCTGAAGCACCAAACATCAAAGGATGTCAAAGACAGGCAGTGAGACTTTGCTGGACCATCAGTCTGTTCTGCTGTGACATATCCTGAGCCATAGTGTGTCTTTGTGTACATTGGCAGAGTTCTGGTGAAGTCAGTGTGTAGCTTTAAAAAAAAATATACATGTGTTATCAAGAGCAGCCCTTCAACCTGCTGTCCATCATCTGCTGGCTGCTTGATCTCAGGCATCATGGATGAGATGGGGTTTGAAGGAACTGAGGAAAAGAAGGTTAAGTTGTGGAAATGGAGCAGCTTTTCCAGCAGTGTATTAGTGCAGGTGATGCCTGAGCTCTCCCTGACTCATGGTAACCCTTGACAGGACAAGGGGCAATGGCTGTAAACTGAAGGAGGGGAGATTTAGATTAGAGATGGGGAAGAAATTCTTCCCTGTGAAGGTGGGGAGGCCCTGGCACAGGGTGCCCAGAGAAGCTGGGGCTTCCCCTGGATCCCTGGTAGGGTTCAAGGATGGGGCTTGGGGCTCCCTGGGCTGGTGGAAGGTGTCCTTGCCCATGGCAGGGGGTTTGGAACAAGATGATCTCCAAGATCTTATCAATGTTTATAAATATTTGAAGTGCAGGAGACAAAGGGAGATGACCAACCTCTTCTCAGTGGCCTGTGGGGACAGGACAAGGGGCAATGGCCACAAGTTGGACCACAGGAGATTCCACACTGATGTGAGGAAGAACTTCTTCATGGTGAGGGAGCACTGGGACAGGCTGCCCAGGGGGTTGTGGGGTCTCCTTCTCTGGAGATATTCAAGACCTGTGTGGATGTTGATCTGTGTGACCTGCTCTAGGGAACCTGCTCTGGCAGGGGGTTGGACTTGATGATCCCTGGAGGTCCCTTCCAACCCCTACAGTTCTGTGATTTTGTGATCCCTTCCAGCTCAAACCAGTGTGAGTTTCTATGATGCTGTGGGCACCAGCCTGAACAGGTTTCTGGCCTCAGTCCTCTGTGGCTTTCTATCCCCCTTGGGGTGAGCAGAAGTAGGCACAATGTAATTCAGGACAAATTTTACTGTCACTTTGGAGCAGACCATTGCCCACCATCCTCTGGTGCTAACAGGAGCCCCAGTTTGATGCTGTAAGTACAACAAAGTGTGTTACCAGGAAAAATCCCAGCAGTGCAGGAACCTCCCCAGCCTCATCACTCTGCACTTGCAACTCCCTGGAGTAAAAGAGAACAATCCCAGTCCCTCTGATGGCTGTTCCTCACAGGTTTCTCTGTGATTCCTGTGCCACCTCCTCAGATCAGTGCCACTTCCAAGGTGCACAGCACGATGTGGCTTCATTCACAGAAACCCTGTGCTTTAAGCAGGCACTCAGGGTAAGGAGCCTGGGAATTTACCTGGCATCTTGCTGTTGCAGGTGCAGTCTAAGAAAGCACCAGCAAGCAGCAAAGTGGCTTTGAGAGGATGCAATTATCCCCTCTCCTTTCTGCTCCCTTCAGTTCCCTGTGCCTTCAGGTGCAGGTTGGCACCAGCCTGGTGTTGGCTTCTCCTCCTCCAGTATGGTGTGGGCATGACCTGAGGACTGTGGTCACTGGAACCTGCTCCTTGGATTTGTATCAGGAAATCTGTTGGTGCATTCAGATCATTAACAGTTTTGTTACAAGTACCTGTGGACTTTTAAATTATTTAACATCTCTTTCAGTATTTTCCTTTAAGAAGCCCTATATAGAATTATATAGAAACAGCCACTAAAGGAGCAAACAGATGTTTCTTCTCTTGGAATTGCCCTAAATTGAACTTGCTTGTGGTGGCCACCCCAAGGATGTTATCCAGGAGGATAGACATGAAAGCCAGGACACACCTGTCCCATCTTCTCCCACCCCAACACACTGTTTGGGCCAGCCCAGTGTGAACTTTCTGACTCAGTGCACTGGTCCTGTGTTACACTTGGAGTGCAAGGGCTTGGAATTCACTTTGAATTCACACAGGCTGTGATTTGGCTGTTGCCCTGACAGATGAAATACAGAAGGACTCAACCAACCTCCTGCCCCTGTTGAGTGATGTGGATGTGAAGGAGATTTGCCATCAGCTTTGAGGGACATAGTGTTTTCCTTATAGGTTCAAGAGAGCTTACAGTTCTCTCAAGAACATGGAGAACTTAAAATGATCAAAAGAAATTCCATAATTGCATATTTTTGCAGAACTCTAACACCAGATCTGATACATGTAATTTCTCCTTCAGTGGAGAGATGATGGTTGGGCATGTTGCCTACAACCCTACCAGGCAGGTGAACAGAAAAGGAAGTTGCAAGTGTTAAATGCTTGGGAATAAGCACAACCTTGGCCTGAGGGTTATCATTTCATGTCCCCTGACTCGTTCCTTCTGCCAGTTACAACTGGTACTGGGTCTTCATGGTGTATAGAAGGAGTTCTTATTCAAGTGTCAGTATGGAAGTGCTGCTGAACCAGCATGTGAGGCTGGAGAACCCAGTGAAAAGGCCACTTTACTGGACCACAAAGGTCAGGTCAGTTAATGAAGGGTCCTTTGTATTCACTGCTGAAGATGGGACAGTGATGTGTCAAGAGAACAGTGTTTTCAGAGGAGATGTAGACACTCATTTCCAGACTGGAAAGGTGGACCTGGGGGAATATCATGAGGTTTAACACCACAGAGTGTGAGGTCTTGTGCTTGGGATGGAGGAATCCAGACATAGATGCAAGCTGGGAGAAGAGCTCCTGGAGAGTCACCTGCTGAGAAGGACCTGGGGGTCCTGGTGGTGGAGAAACTGACCATGAGCCAGCAGTGAGCTCTGTCAGCTCAGAAGGCCAATGGTCTCCTGGGCTCCATCAGCAGAGGGGTGGCAGCAGGGACAGGGAGGGGATTGTCCCTCTCTGCTCTGCCCTCGGGAGGCCCCATCTGCAGTTCTGCATCCAGAGATGGGACCCCAAGTCAAGAGAGATGTGGAGCTGTTGGAGAGGGGTCAGAGGAGGCCCCGGAGATGCTCAGGGGCTGGAGCAGCTCCCCTGTGAGGACAGGCTGAGGGAGCTGGGCTGGGGCAGCCTGGAGAAGAGAAGCTGCGGGGGGACCTCACTGCAGCCCCCCAGGACTTCAAGGCNATGGTGGGAGTTGGAACTCGGTGATCCTTGGAGTCCCTTCCAAGCCAAACCAGTCTGTGATTTCTTAAAATTATTGTTATTTTTCCCTCACTTGACCACTGGAAAGAAATTCAGGTGGAAGCACTTTGCTCTCCCACCAATATTTGAAGGTCATGGCTGTTGCATTATAACATCATGGTCTAAGGGTAGACTTGGTGGCGGTAGGTTAATGGTCGGACTGGATGATCTTAGGGGTCATTTCCAGCCTTAAAAATTCTATGATCTCTCCTGTCTCCCAGAGTTCATTGCTTCCACTACCTGATCCCTCTGGCTAAGCAAGGGAACTATGCCATTGTTGCCAACGTGGAGAGTATGGACTACGACCCGCTCGTCGTCCGGCTCAATAAGGACATCAGTGCCATCGAGGAAGCCATGAGTGCCAGCCTCCAGCAGCACAAGTTCCAGTACATCTTTGAAGGTCAGGCATTTCCCATAAGAGAGTGTTTCTTGCAA
The DNA here is from genome assembly GCA_013399135.1 of Heliornis fulica. Lineage (NCBI taxonomy): Eukaryota > Metazoa > Chordata > Aves > Gruiformes > Heliornithidae > Heliornis > Heliornis fulica. Next base: position 48,164 of record VXBZ01003440.1, read on the forward strand.
AGTGTTTTTTACATTCTCACAGCAGAGCTCAGCTCTGTTATGGCATATTCCTATCCAAAGTGTAACCATTCCATTTCTAAAATTAAATTTAGAGAACATTAGCTCTTCTGATGTCTCATCTGGTGTGATTACCTTGGAGAATATAAATCATGTCTTGGTTCATCTCCCCTGTATTTATTTGTGGTGCTGACATGCAGTTCTCCTGCTGCATGTCAGGATATGTGTCCTTAGGTGGAGGTTGTTCAAGGTCAGGGCAAAGGAGGGACTGGAGATGTACCCATGGTACAATATGATATGTTCAGCAGGGATGAAGGCTTTGCAAGCCTGGCTAGCATTATTTTGGCCACTTCTTCCTGGTCCTACAAAAGGCTTTAATTTCCCACCATACCCATGTAGCTACTGATGGACTATTTTTGTAATCAGCTCTTTTCTGAGCTGTGTGAATCTGTGGCAAACCAAGTGATCACCAACACATTGTAGAGCTTCTTACATCTAGTCTATCTGTTTGAGCTCCACACAGAGCCCTGGGGACCTTTTGTATCTCACTAACCCATAAGGTTGAAATTCACACACATGCTCTTCATGGAATGTAGGCACCTCTTAAGCCCAGTTGGGGAATTACCTAGACCCTGTGCTGGTTGCCTCTACATGAACATATTTTCTTAATTCAGACATCTACTGATGTCTAGTCTTGTACAGAACTGTGTACTGAGGGATTTTTTTAGGCTTTTTTCTTTCTGTTTGGAATGCAGCATGAATATATACCTTATTTTGGGGGGTGGCTGTGACTTTCAGCAGCTGGCCACGTCCTCCAGAGGCAGAGGAAAGATGGAGACGTCATTCAGGCACAAGAAACTGTTCAAGACTGATCAGAGAGAGGTTGCACATCAAGTGCATTGAAATGCAGCTCATTTGTTCTCTTGTGAACTGTGAGTTAACCAGGAAAAAAAAAATACCACCCTGATAACAGATCAAAGTCCTGTCATTTTGAAGGAGTAGTAGTGGTCCATTGCTCTGCCCAGACAGAGGGGGACTGAAAGGGACATTATGAAACACCTCATTATAAATCTGGAAGTGCCCTGGAAATGCCAGTGGTTATAACAACATAACTTCAAGGTTTTATAGTGTTTGGAGACATTTATGTATTTTTACTAGGAAACCTTGAGGAAAGTCCTAAAATGCACAGGGAAGAAAGACATTGAAGGCTGTTCCCATGTACAGTCAAGTGTATCCCCTTTTCCAGTTCACATGCACTGATTGATGGGGCTTATAATGAATTATTGTCACTAAATGTCTTCCTCCTGTGATTTTATTGGTTTGTTTTTCTCCCTCATCCTGGCAGGTTTGGGCCACCTCATTTCCTGCATTCTCATCAACGGTGCCCACTACTTCAAGCGCATCAGCGAGTCGGGCATCAAGAAGATGTGTAGGAACATCTTCATCCTCCAGCAGAACCTGACAAACATCACCATGTCACGTGAGGCTGACCTGGACTTTGCAAGGTGAGCAGGGTGCCCCACATTGGGTTTGTTACTGTTGTGATGTCCACACATGGAGAGGTAGCTCCTGAAAGTTTCAACATTGGTGTGTGCAACTGGATGGATATCAAGGTCATGGAATACTGGAATCCCAGACTGGTTTGGGATGGAAGGCACTTAAAGTTCATCCAGTTTCAAACCCCTGCTGTGTCCAGGGACATCCTCCACTAGCCCAGAGTGCTCAAAACCCCCGTCCAACCTGGCCTTGAACCCTGCCAGGGATCCAGGGACAGCCACAGCTTCCCTGGGCAACTTGTGCCAGGGCCTCAACCACCTTCAAAGGGAAGAATTTCATCCTAATACCTAATCTCAATCTCCCCTCTTTGAGCTTCAGGTCATTCCCCTTTGTCCTGTCCCTCTCCATCTCTGATAGTTAAACCTATAGATTCCTTAATTGTAATATCCATGTTCTCCCTTGCTGAGGAACATGGATCACTTGAGCTCAGCATGACCTCAAAGTGACAGTCCCACCAAACTCTCTGTGCTAGGGGCTTCCTGATGCTGCAGTCATCCTAAAACCAAAAACCAGACAAGGAAAAATCTCTAGGTGTAGGTCTTGGGCAGAATGTATCTGGTTAAATCTGGGGCCTGGATTCATGTCTGGGTATGGAATACTTGGCTTTGCTGGAGGCATAGACTTTTTTGAACTCACAGGAAGAGTGTGTGTGAACCTCAAGTTCTGTTGCCCTTAAAATGATAGTAATAGCAAAGTAAACCCAAAACTGGACATGATAAATCCCCTGCAGGTTTCTCACCAGTCCTATTGCTTTATTCACTGAGGAATAAGCAGCCACTACATGATGTGTGCACATGGACCTATGGTGATGTCCACCAGTGTATTGGCTGACCATTGGCTGATTGACTGGTCTACAATGGGCAGCATAGCCCAAGGAGTATCATAGAATCCTAGAATGGCTGGAGTTGGAAGGGACTCCCAGAGGTCATCCAGTCCAACCCCCTGCAAGAAGCAGGGACACCCCCAACTAGATCAGCTTGCTCAGGGCCTCATCCAACCTGGCCTTGAACGTCTCCAGGGATCCAGGGGCATCCACCACCTCCCTGGGCAACCTGTTCCAGTGCTCCACCACTCTCCCAGCAAAGAACTTTTTCCTAATCTCCAATCTAAATCTCCCTCCCTCTATTTTGAAACCATCACCCCTTGTCCTGTCACAACAGGCCCTACTGAACAGCCTCTCCCCATCTTTCTTGTAGGCCCCCTTGAGGTCCTGGCAGACCGCTAGAAGGTCTTCCAAAGGAAGATTCTGGAACTGGCAAATTAAGGCCCATAGATAATTGCCAGAGTTTTAAGTGACACTCAGCTATGACCCACCACAAACACAGGACATAGTCAGTGTCATCATTTGACCATCACTCTTGGAGACTGAATTGCAAGAGAAGCTTGACTCCCTTAAATGAGGGAGAGTTGGTATGACTGAGTGCCTCATTTACTTGGACTCTCATATGGGGAATGATCTCATTATTGAATTAGTTTCTGCATAATAGCATTGACAAGGGGAAGTTATGAATGCCAAGGCCTGGAGGAGGGGGAGAAAAAAAGATCCATTACTAACTCTCCAAGGAATAAAGTTCCCAAATTCAATCTTCCCTTTTTTAAATTACTTTTTTTTTTCCCCTGATCTGTTCAAAAGTTAAATAAATTAGCTCAGTTTTTTGGCAAAGAGAAGAGAACTTGAGCATCTGCTGACAGCAACTGGTACCCAAGTATGAATGCTGACCAAGTGCTGCTGGAGGCTGGCAGGGCAGGGCTGGCCACTTTCTGGAGGGCCCTTTGCCCAAAGGGTTGAATGGCCATGGAGCTTTGACTCATAGTGCTGCATCATTTGATGTGGAGTTTGAAAGGAAGGGTGAGGAGCAAACATGTTCATCCCACCTCATCTTGCTTTGTACATCTGAAGTCCTGGGTGCAGTTTTGGGTGTCACAGGACAAGAGGGACANGGGCCTTGTGGGTCCCTCCCAGCTCAGGAGATCCTGTGACTCCATGATACTGTGATTGTACACGAATCCAGCAGTTCTCACATCACAGACCAGTCACTTTCATATGTCAGTTCTGTGACAAATAGATTTTTTCCTGCCCTGTTGGGGCTGCCAGGAACCATCATGGGCAGCTGCAGAGCTTGGAAGAGATACCTGAGCTTTCTGCACAGCAGAATCAGCTGCTTTGTGGTACCTGAGATACTGATTTCTTCCCATAATATAAATTCAACAACATTTCTTTTTAGCTTTCATGACTGAATCACTTCCCTCTTTCTTTTGGGGCAGATTTCTGTGATCTAGAGAGGTATGTTTGATTCTTTTGTTCTTCAGATGACTCCTGAATGCTTATTACCCAGATTCTCCTTCTACATAAACAAGGTATCTCCAAACCCTGCCCTGCTCACCTGAATTGACAATTACCCAGCCAGTTCTCATGTTACCCCAGGGACTCCACTTACCAAGGTCTATTCAAAGTATAAAGTAAATATAACAGTTCACTCCCAGAAAGCATAAAATAACATCAGTGTAGGATAAAAGTGATTTGTACTCCTGTGATACAGCTCATATAGGAATCTGTAAATGCTTTGTGCACTAGCTAACTGTCAGTTTTGCTTTTTTAAAGGTAAGAAATGTAGAGCAAGTGGTTATTTTGTGTATGGGAGCTGTGGAAGAGCTGATGGAGAAACACCTGCTCTTCCTGCACCTCCTGGTACCTGGTGTAAACTCCCTCCCTGCTTCACTTCTCCAGGGAATATGATGGTACTTCTTGAATGAGAGAGATCTCCAGAGTAGGAGTAACCCACTGCCCCAACTGTGGTCTTGGATTTGGAGCAAAATAATTCCATGTTTACTCTGATTTGTTTAAACTTAACTTAATTAGAAGTCATGGGCTACTTTGGTCAGGGAAAGACCTAACAGGTTTTTTAGTGAGGGATTTTTTTTGTCACACATGCAGTAAAATAGATTTTCTCAGGTGTTTATGGAGCTCTTCCCCCTCCAGGATGGATCTAAACCTCACCTGAAGCCAACTGGCTCATGCTTCCCCTGGACAGCCAGTTTGCTGTCCCTGTTGCTCCCTTGACACCTCTTCCCTGTGAGAGTGAGACACTTAGGGCTCAAGTTGCAAAGAGCCACAGCAGTGGTCAATACATCACTCTTCATATGACCACTTCTCATATGACCACTCTTCATACATTAATTCTGCAGTGGGTTCTTTGAGATCCTTATCTGAAAGTGAATTTAAAACCTGATGTTCACAAGGGCATCTAGCAGTAGGATGAGGAGTAACTGTTTTAAAAGGGGAGATTTAGGTTGGGTATTTGGAAAAATTTCTTCAACATAAGGGTGGTGGATCACTGGTACAGGTTTCTCAGAGAGGTGGTGGAGGCCCCATCCCTGGAGACATTCAAGGTCAGGGTGGATGGGGCTCTGAGCAACCTGTTCTAGTGAAGATGTCCCTGCTCACTGCAGGGGGGTTGGACTAGAGGGCCCTTTAAAGCTCCCTTCCCACCTAACACATCCCATGATTCTATGTGTTTGTAGGAAAGACCAGACCAGTTGTGAAAGGGCCAAAACACTTTCAAGATTTTCCTGGATGTGATGCACTTAATTTTTATTTTTCACCTTTTATATATTATTCAAGGCTTTCTATGGGCCCCAGAAAGCACTGGGTATCCCCATTCTTCTCTTAGCTGGTGCCTTAAGTGGTAGAAAGCCCAACCAGGGGAGCAGGAGGGGGAAGATCTTTCTCCTCTCAAGCCAAAATCACGTAGAGTATTCACAGCAAAATCTCAACGTGTGTAACACTCGCTGGTTCTGGGGAGGCTCTTGCAGTTTAAACCACATTTTTAGAGAGATCTGTAACCTGCAGGTGACAACAGCAGGATTTGCTGCTGTGGGAGTAGTATCATGGCAAGGGGAGAATTTGTTTCAAATGAGTTTTGCTTTGAGATTCTCCATTCAGGGTAGAGTGGGGTAGGGAAACTCTCTGCAGAGCATCACGAAGCAGAACAGGAGCACGTTTCCACTGAAAAAAAATAAATTGCCAAGTTGTGCAAGGAGTTTCTCCACTGACAGGAGAAAGGGTAAAATAAGCTGACTGACTGCTGAAGTGTCACAAAAGAACTTGTAGCTTTTGCTAAATTTCCTGAAAATATTAATAGCTTTTTCCCTTATATACATGTGCAGTATCTAGGTCAGCAGAAATGCAGTCAGTTGTTAGGGCATCCAGTACCACATTAAAGAAAAAGCAGTATTTTCTTCCTGGGTGTAAAACCTAGGCATATACTGCAAAGTCTGGCACTGAGCATGAGCTCCAAATGCCTTCAAATCTTGGAAGTTTCAGACCCAGAATGAGATTTATGGCATTAGAGGGATAAAATTCAGCTTCAAATTTGGATTCCAGTTCAGGTCTTTTCCATCCTGCCTTCTTTCCTACTGTCCCTCTACCCCCACCCAAAAATTGCACCCTCCTGTTTATGCAGAGATTTCATCAGGCTGGGTTTCTACTTCAGACTTAAATAAAATATCATGCAACCTTTAGGTGTTCATTTTATATCAAGAAGAGAAGAAAATAAAAGCATCCAACTTTCTCAGACACGCAGCAGTGATAAAACTGCCCTATTCTTGAAAGTTAATTGAGGTGGTTGCAGGGGGAAGGGAGAGACCAGTGATGAAATGTGAACATTCCATACAGCACAGTGTCATTTTGACCTCTGAGATAAAGGTCTTTGAGTGGTGCTACTCATCCTTACTGGATCTGAAGGCGTCCTTCATCCCTTAAATGGTTTGCAGCGCTGTGAACTGGGGGTGACTGCACACCTAAGCATTAGAGTGGAGGTTCCATGCTGCTACCAGTCAAGGTAGCAGTTGCTCTGGCCATCCATCCCACAGGGAACAGGGATCTTTTCCAGCTGCTAGAGATGCCACCATGGCCCTCGGCTCTGACTCTGTCTTTCTAAGAGATGTGGCACCTACATTGTCACCACCAGTGGATCCTGGCTGCTCTGGAGAAGTCCCCAGTGAGAAGCCATCAGGAGGTCAGCCATGACTAAGCCCTTGCAGTGTAGTTCAGGTGCCTGTGATCAAATCTGTCGGTGTAGAAGGGCTGCTTGAATTTTTAACGTTCACAAAAGAGAACGACCTTTGCTTCTGCTCCCCGGCAAAATACAGCTGCAGCTGCTGCTCTGCCCTTGTTCCTCCGTGTCTGAGTGTCTCCTGGTGACACCCCTGATGCTGCAATGTACATGTACTTGCTTGTATCCTTGTATTCTTCCCTCCACCCATACAGCCTCCTGCAGAGAGGCAGGAGGGAACCACGCTGGTCCTAGTACTGGTTTCAAAGTGAGAACTGCCAAGGCATTTGTAGGAATCAGTTACAATTAACACCAGGCAACAACACCCAGAAACACACCCTTTATAGTGTTGGGAAAGGTAATAAAGTATAGATGAAGGAGGATGTAACTGGAGAATGAGCTTTCTGGAAAACCAGGGTGAAGTCACTGCATCACTGGGTTGAGTACCAAGGTCAAGGTGTCGAGAAGTCTCCGTGGAGCCACTCAGTGGGATGGGACGGGGCCAGGGTGGGCCTGGGGAGTAGTGGATCTGCCTCAACTCTGCTCTGGCACCCTGTAAGCACTGTCCTTTTGCTTGTAGGTTTGAGTGAATCATGGCCACAGAGGGGATTTAGACCCTGTGGGTTTGGGATCAGCTCAGTCAGTGACAGGAGGCCTTGAGCTGCAGTTACCCAGTTCAGACAGACCCGTTGCTTTCAGCACAACCATCCACGGAGGGGGCAGGGTTGTCCTGTCCAGATATGATTTTTGGCATGGGAGAGAACAGAAAATACAGCTGGGAACAAGCTCTGAACTGCAGCAGCAGGATTTCAGAGGGTGCTTTATTTCAGAGTGCAGTTCTGGTTCAGATGGTCGGTGTTCGGGGCTCCTCTCCTGCTGTGACTAGCAGAAGGGG
>VXBZ01003440.1:62575-73160 GCA_013399135.1 Heliornis fulica
TGTGTTCAGATCTTTTGTAAAGGGCCAGCAGTGGTGTGGTGTGTGCTCACCATGTGCTGATGGCTCCTGGGTAAACCACACTCAGGAGTGGGCCAAGGAATCCTGCCTTGGGGATCCCCCCAGAGAGGGCTTCAGGATCTCCCATTTTTTGCATGACATGTAAGTGGGCTGGAATGAGGCCATGGGGCTTTTCCACTGGTTCCCCAGGCTGTACAGTCTGCAGAGCAGGTCTGAGTCTGGATCAGTAAACCAAAACCTCAGCCCCACCACAGTGACCAGAAACTGCCTAGGCTAGTGCAGGCTTTCTCATACAGTAGAAATAGGAAGATGAGTGTGAAAGCTCATTTCCAGGTCCCTGTGAAGTGTGAAACACACATGTACACCACTGTCTAGCCCCTTCCTGGCTACAGCCAGTGGTTTGTGTGCACAGAGCACTGCTTTATCAGTTTGCTTGCTTTAAAAACTCCACAGGAACATTTTTGGCAATCCTCTCACTCAAGTCCAAGGACCTTCTCCTCCTGCCTTCACTTGGTCTCTTCACAGAATCACAGGATGTCAAGAGTTGGAAGGGACCTTGAAAGATCATCCAGTCCAAACCCCTGCCTGAGCAGGATCACCCAGATTAAACCACACAAGAACACATCCAGATTGGTCTTGAATGTCTCCAGAGAAGGAGACTCCACAACCTCTCTGGGCAGCCTGGTCCAGTGATCTGTCACCCTTACAGGTTAAAAATTCCTCCTTATATTAAGATGGAAGTTTCAAGGTCTTTTCCAGCTCCTGACATTCTGTGGAATGTGAGACACCTGCATGGCACTGGCTGGAGATGCAGCAGCTGCAGTGGGAAGGCAGGCCATACAAGCATGGGAGATGAGTGGTTGGTAGTAATGATCTTACTGAAAGGTTACAACCTTGAAATGTCATCCTAAATGCCATGGCAGACCCCTAATCTCCTAAGTGACTGGAGAGAGAGTGGGAAAAGGAAAGACCATTCTGAGTGTTGTGATTCCAAAGGGCAAAAGTTGATTATCTCAGAATCACAGAATGTCACGAGCTCGAAGGAACCTCCAAAGATCATCCAGTCCAACCTCCCTGCCTGAGCAGGATCATCTAGAGTAGATCACACAGGAATGTGTCCAGATTGGTCTTGAATGTCTTCAGAAAAGGAGACTCCACAAACATTCTGGGTAGCCTGTTTCAGGGCTTGGTCACCCTCACAAGCTGAGCAGTGCTGAGATGGAAAGCAATGCCCTCAGCCATCCCCTGACAAGACTCATGGCCTTCTCTGTTCCTGCCACAGCATGGCACATCTCATTCTTATCCCCTGGTGACACTAGTTGTGTTGACAGAGATTTCTGTGCTAGAAAGATCCTGAAGGACAGAAGGATGGAGAGGAACCTGTTGCTTTAGGACATATGTACCATTCAGAGTTTCAGAAGAGCATCCAAGGTTCTCTCAGCTGTTGTAGGAGACCACCAGCATGGTTCCATCTCTTGCCCATCTCTAGCTGGGTTTCCTTATGTATTTTAATTGCATTTCAGTCTTAAATTTTTTGTTGTGATGATTACTGTTTTGCCTGTGATTGCTGTCCAGGGAGAAGTGAGGAAGAAGAGGGAACTCAGCTGGTTTTTCTATCAAGGAGTTTTTGTTCCTCTGCAGAAGCAATGAGTGGCACCTACCAGCACAAGGAATGGGGTCCTGTGGTCATCTGCTCTCTTTGGAGCAAGGTCCTCAGTGCTCACCTGTGAGCTGTAAGGGCTGGCTGGTGTTACAAAGAGCTTTGCTTGAGGGAGGTGAAGATTTTAACATTGTCCAATTTGCCAGACAGACTGGGATGTAACAACCACATCTCCAGTTATGTCTTATAGTTGCTAAAGGGTCAAATAACATCTCAGAGGTAAATTGGGTTTGAGGTGTCTCTGTCATCTAACCTTGGACTGCCTTGGTTGACACTGGCCAAACAAGGTCAGAATTCAGCCCCAGATTCCAGAGTGAGACAGAACAGAGTCATCCCATGGGAACAGATATCCCATAAGTGCATGTGAATGTGAACTCCATGTCTGAGCTCTCACATAACCTGCTTGGAGCTGACATGTGATCTAGAGATTAGATCTGGAGTTGTTGGAGAGGGTTCAGAGGAGGCCCCGGAGATGCTCAGGGGCTGGAGCAGCTCCCCTGTGAGGACAGGCTGAGGGAGCTGGGCTGGGGCAGCCTGGAGAAGAGAAGCTGTGGGGGGACCTCACTGCAGCCCCCCAGGACTTCAAGGCAGCGGATGGACAGGAGGGAATGGGGTTGTCCCAAGGGCAGAGAGGGGTGGGACAAGGGGATGGAGTGAAGCTGGAGGAGGGAAGGGTCAGGTTGGAGATGAGGGGAAGTTCTTGATGGAGAGAGTGGTGAGGGGCTGGAAGGGGCTGCCCAGAGAGGTGGGGGATGCCCCAAGCCTGGAGGTGTTCAGGGCCAGGTTGGATGGGGCCCTGGGTGACCTTGTCCAGCTGCAGGCCTGGAGGTTGGTGGCCCTGCCTGTGGCAGGGGGTTGGAACTCAATGATCCTTGGGGTCCCTCCCAACCCAAACCAGTCTGGGGTTCTGTGTGAAATTGCTTCCTGCTCCCATACACAAAGTTGGGCTCTGCCTGAGCCCAGTTTGTGTGCTGAAGGTGCAATGGTCTGCAGGGACCTTCTCCTCAAGCACACAGTGAGCAGAGCTCCTTGAGGAAGGACAGAGGTTTTTTAAGAAGGGATGTTGGCATGACACCAAAAAAATAAAAAATTGCAAGGGAAGGAGGAACCATCAGTGTGTGAAGAACAACCATCCCAGGCATTTGTCTGCAGCTGAAATCAAAGTAAATATTGGATTGTCAGCTTGAACTGCATCTCTATTGCCCAGCTCCAGCCTGCAAATGGAAGCAATTAGAAAAATCTCCTGCTTTTTTCACAGTAGGCTGCATCTTTCTCCCTCAAGCCCCACAGATAGAAAGACACATGCAGGTCCTTAAGTAGCAGATTTATTTACCCTGTCAGTCAGATCTCATTAGGAGCTGCAGTGCTTCATACCCCATGATCTGCTAAGAAGTAACAGCTACTGGTGTGTGGGATAGGTTTGTGAGAGTCACTGCTCATCCCTTTTCTGTGCACCAGTTGTATCTTTCTCACAGGTCTCTTAGTTAGATTGAGCCAAGGAGCAGGGCATTTCACCCTGCTGGTGCAATGGCTTCTGGGGATCAGCAAGGTTCCACTTGGGAGGTGGAGGAGCAGGCTGGTAGGGAGCAGAACATCGGTGGTAGGACACAAGGTGGACAGGTGAGGACGTGGCCAGTTCTGGGGATGGTGCTTTCAAGGTCACAGTTGAGTATGGGAGAGAGGAGCAGGGGACAGGAGTGGCCCAGGGTTTAGGCCCTAAGGGAATGTGGGAGGGAAGAGGGGAGATGGCCAGAGGGCAGGAGTTACACAACTGAGAGGTCCCCCAAGGTCAAGCCACAACACAGCATTAGGGTTAGGGTCTGGACAGTAGGGTCCTGGCAGGTGCAGCCCAGGAGCTATGCAGCAGAGCTGGCCTGTTTTCCAGCTCCTTTGAGCCATGTATGGAGATCTCTCCACAACCAGGTGCCCCAACATCTGTAGCATGAACTGATGGAGGTAAGAGCACATCTCAGGGTGTCTCAGAGGCATCCCTCTAGCTCAGCAAGTCCACAGCAGCTGGGCTGGTGATCTGGAGAGGGGTGACATCATTAATGTCTATAAATATGTTAAGGGTGGATGATAAATATGTTGAATATGTCAGGAGGAGGGATCCAGGCTCTTCTCAGGGATGGCCAGTGATAGGAAAAGGGGAAATGGGTCCAAGCTGGAACATAGAAAGTTCCATCTGAATCTAAGGAGGAACTTTTCACCATGAGGGTGACAGAGCCCTGGAACAGGCTGCCCAGAGAGGTGCTGGAGTCTCCTTCTCTGGAGACATTCCAGACCCATCTGGACACGTTCCTGTGGGATCTACTCTAGATGATCCTGCTCAGGCAGGGGGTTGGACTGGATGATCTTTCAAAGTCCCTTCCAACTCCTGACATTCTGTGATTGCGTGATTCTGTTCCTCTTGGAACAGGTGCTCTTGGACACAGCCAGAGGTGGGACAGCAGGACATGGATTTTGGTGGGCTGTGGTGCTGCCTGCTACAACCTGTGCATTGCATGGCAGCTCCCTGGGTGCATGTCTTCTACTGCAGGGAGAAGCAGACCCCCACATACCTGCATCCAGCAGCCCTGTGCTGACATGTCCCAACAGATGTGCTCCTCTCATGCAGAAGAGCTCACTGTGCCACATGCTCCAAGCTTGGTGGCAATGCTCAACTGCTTCAGGCCTGGACATGGTTCATGGCTTTAGGTTAACTGTACAACCCATGGTGCCAGCCAAGTAGGACCTTTACTCAGGTTAGTCCAGCAGGTTGGCCTGCTCAAGTGGCTGCACCACTTCTGATACTAAAGAGCTGTCTTGAGTAGCTCTCTGACCCTACCTGGAGTAGGATCTGTTCCCAGATTTACCAGGGGCTTGCTAAGGATGTGATGCCATTTGGAAGACCCTTAGATAGAGCAGGTGTGAGAGCAGGGCTGGCAGGTTGCACTAGACACCTGTGTTTAGGCAAATTGAGATACATTCCTCCACAGTTAATTACTCTCTAACCAGCAAGATCCCTAATTAATTGAGTTTTGGTCTGTTTTGGAGGTTTTGGCCAACTCAAGGCTAGTAGTGAGTGCTTCTGTTCCAAGCCACATGGCCTTGTTGGTGCTTCTAAAGAGGGATTTCCACTGCCTGCATTGTGCAATCAGTAGTTTCATGTGTTTCACCATGAGCATTCCCAGAAGAGGAATAGTCCATCTGAGTTGGCTTTTGGATACTTGGGTGTGATTGTCATACTCAGAGTCATAGAATCACAGCATGGTTTGGGTTGGAAAGGATGTTTCCAGACCATCTAGTCAAATGCCCATCCTGCTGTGGACAGGGACATCTTCACAGAATCACAGTAGAATCACATCTTCAGGTAGATCAGGTTGATCAGAGCCCCATCTAGTCTGTCCTTCCATCTTCCATCTGACCTTCAATCTAACCATCCAGGAATGGGGCATCTTCCACCTTGCTGGGCAACCTCTGTTGTTGTGCTTCACCATCTTTGGTGTAACAACTTTCTTCCTTGTATCTAGTCTGGATCCACACTCTTGTAGTTTAAACCCCTTGTCCTACCTCACAGGCCCTACTACAACATCTGTCCCCATTTTTCTGGTCAGTCCCCTTTGGGTAGTAGAAGGTGCTCTAAGGTCTTCTTGGAGCCTTCTCTTCTCTGGGATGAACCACTGCAGCTCTCCCAGCTTGGCCCCAGAGCAGAGGTGCTCCAGCCCTTGGATCATCTCCGTGGCCTCCTCTGGAATCACTCCAACAGCTCCATGTCCTTCTTGTCCTGGGGACCCCCCTAGCTGGACACAGCACTGCAGGGGGGGGAGGTTCTCCCCAGAGCAGAGCAGGGGGGCAGAATCCCTTCCCACAACATGCTGGTCACACACAACCCTGTGACTTCCATCCTTAAATGAGACAAAAACACCGTCCCAAAAGGGAAATGGTGATTTTTCAGCTAAACTGGTAAAAACCTGAGTAAACTGAGATGATTTGTCAACCACAGAAGGCAACTGGCTCCAGGGCACAAAACCACATGCTCTGAATGGGGAATGCAGGGCAGGCAACTCTTGCCTGGCCCAGGCAGATCCTCTGGTGAGGCTGACATGAAAAATTCTGACTCAGATGCAGGAAACATGGAATTAAGGAGGTGAATTATTGATGGAGCACGAGTATTACCACGTCTGACAGATGGAGGCTGTCTGGGAACGTTCTGCAGAGCAGCATCTGCACCATCCCTGAACCTTCACACCTCAGATGTGGAATATCAACACACAAACTCTGATGCAGCAATTAAATCTGTCCCATAATGAACCTGGGCTTTGTAGCCAAGAAAAATCCATACTCTCAGGTGAAGACCAAAATCCTCAGTTCTTGTATTTTAAGAAGATATTAAATTAATTACATCCAGGCCACTGTGTTTGAATATACAGATATGAAGTTGACAGATACTTGTCACTTTCAAGAAATGGTCTGCAGCAAGTAATCTCTTACTGAAGTTTTATTGAAGGCTGTAAAGCCTGCCTTGTGTCTTACAATTTGTATTCCAGATCTGAGATCAAATATAAAAAAAAGAAAGGATATAAAATTCAGATGCCATCTCTCATCACCTAAGTGCATTAACATCTAAAGCTGGAGTCAGTCTCTCAAGTGCCTACAGAAGTCATATATCAGATATGTATCCCACATTGTCATGTCTGCAAAAACAAAGAGGAGGAGAGGTGCAAATAATAGCAGGTTTTATGCTTTCCTGGAGAACAGCTTGTATTATGAAGAGGCAATATGCAAAATATGTCTTTTTTAATAAGATTCAGTGCCTTCATGTCCCAGGTTGTTTTCTTAAGCCGAACGCAGCGTGGTAAATGATTGTAATTTTTTGCCATCTGTTAACTGTTTGGGGCTCTGGGTGGAATTCATTCTCCCAACCCTTGTAGCATGCAAATGTGCAGATTCAGAGAGTCATTGGAGAATGTGCTTTTTGTCCCTGGAGGAGGTTCAAAGGTGGACACCAGCGGGGAAGTTGGTCCTGGGCTCACTCAGTGAGCATCAGCATGGGGATAGTGTTTAACTGGGGTGTAGCCATCCCATTGCAGGCACAAAGGACTTCACTCTGCCCCCTTGATCTCAAGGGACCTTCATTGACTCAGCTGCAAAGGAGCCTTTTGAGAAAATTAAGTCATGTACATGATGACTCTGAAGTGCTTTGAGATATAGTAATGGAAATTGAAAGAGGAGGCTAATAAATTAATTTAAAAACTTACAGGTTCAGTTCTCACTGCAGAGAGTCTGGAGGGTTTGTACAGTTAGTGGATGCATTTCTGGAGTGAGAGGGAAATAGCAGTTCAGAGGAATTTCTTTGCTTTTTATGGCTCCATCTGTTCAGAAGCAGTGCTGGGATTCTCTTCACACTCTGTAGGGTCTAACTTTGTTTTCAAGGACCCACTGTCAGGCTGCAGTGGGGTCTGTCTGGAGTTTGCAGCCTGTCTGTAAGGAGTGGTGAGCAATGGGATGTGTCTCCATCAGTAAGACAACCAGACATGGCTTTTCCAAGCAGTGGAGAATCTTAAAATCACAGGATGGGTTTTGTTGGAAGGGACCTTTAAAGGTCATCTAGTCCAGCCCCCTGCAGTGAGCAGGGACATCTTCACTACATCAGGCTGCTCAGAGCCCCATCCACCCTGACCTTGAATGTCTCCAGGGATGGGGCCTCCACCACCTTTCTGGGCAACCAGGACCAGTGATCCACCACCCTCAGAGGGAAGAATTTTTTCCCAATATCCAATCTAAATCTCCTCTTTTCTAGTTTAAAACCATCACCCCTCATCCTATAACTCCATGCCCTTTGGAATGGTTCTTCCCCAGCTTTCTTATCAGCACCTTCCAGGCACTGGAAGGGGCTCTAAGGTCCCCCTGGAGCCTTCTCTTCTGTGAGCTGGACAACCCCAACTCTCTCAGCCTGTCTTCATAGGAGAGTAAGAGAGGGGCTCCAGCCCTTGGATCGTTTTTGTGGCCTCTCTGGACACACACCAACAGGTCCATGTCCTTGGAGATGGAAATCACATCTCTGGCTCTGTGGGTCTTGGCCTACACTGACATCACCTTGATAACATTTTCATTTAAAATTCTAAGGTTTTGTGCTGTTTGGCAAAACCTATTGAAGCACAGATTTGTTGGCTGAAAAAGTAGAGATCATTGGAGCTAAAATTTCACCAAGAATGGCCAGAAGAGGCCACAGTTGTACTGCACAGAGCAGTGTCAGTTCTTGCTCTGGCTTAGACAAATATTCTTTCAAAATAATTATTTTCCAGAAGGAGTAATTAAAAGTGTCCTTCTTGCTTTGCCTACTACAACAATACCTTAGAAAGGCAGTGGCTTCCCTCTGCAAATATGACTTTTGGCCAAGGTACATTAAAGAGGGAAAACCAATTTCAGCCAAAAATACTGCTGCAAGAGCAGCAGTTGGCCATAAATAACCCCAGCCTGCAAATCTGAAGGTTTCTAAGCACCAGGAGAAATATTGAGACTGTCTTAGGTGTGATAAAATGTTCACCTGGCCAGAGGTCAATGCAGAATTTGCACAGTGAAGAGTGTTGAAGCTTTTAAGCGTTAACTCCTTCATCCAGGAGACACATAGCTCTCTGCTGATGTCCTCTACTTTCAGCCATCTAAAAAATTTGGCATTTAATCTATCTGGCTGCCTGGTTTCATTATAATAAAAAAGCTCCACAAGACACTTCAAGCAAACATAATTATCTATTTTAGTGTAGGATTAATTGACTTCACCCCATTTCTCCATTCATAGTTTGAGGCCATGACCTGGGGATCGTGGTGTTGGTGGGAAATGATGATGAGCCAGTGGGTAGGATTTGAGGCTGATGCATTGTCTTCCTCCTGGTTTGGATAGGTCTGTGCAGTATGGAGTGAGTGAGGGGTTTGTAGGTCACTACCCAATCTTGGCAGCTTCTCAGCTGGTGCAGTGTTATGATGCTGGAGAAGAGGGCCAGTAAATCCTCTTCCTTGAGAGATTGCAATGTGTTCAACAAACAAATATATATATATATATATATATATATATATNTGTCAGCACATCAACAAAAAATATTGGTTCCCTAATTTCTGATGTCACCTCAGCATTCAGTGATAGAACCCGAGGGAACAGCATGAAGCTGTGACAGGGGAGGGTCAGGGTGGGTGTCAGGAAGAGGTTCTGTCCTGAGAGGGGTGTTGGGCACTGGGACAGGCTCCCCAGGGAAGTGGTCCCAGCCCCCAGCTGGGCTGAGGTCAAGAAGCATCTGGACGATGCCCTCAGTCCCCTGCTCTGACTGGGCTGGTCCTGTGTGGAGCCAGGAGTTGGACTCAATGGTCTTTATGGGTCTCTCCAGCTCAGGAGATTCTATGATTCTAGTATTCAACCCAAACAAACAAAGGTAGCCAGAAAAATAGCCAACCCATGAGCTGGAGTTTTCAAGATGTTTGAGCTGTTTCCCTGACTTTAGCAAGTTGTTCAAACCACCCTTGAAGCACCGAGGCCCAACCATGACCTACCACAGGCAACCTCTGACTTGTAATTTCCTACTGCTGTTCACATCACAGAATCACAGAATCTTAGGAGCTGGAAGAGACCTCCAAAGATCATCCAGTCCAACCCCCTGCCTGAGCAGGATCATCTAGAGTAGATCACACAGGAACGTGTCCAGATGGGTCTGGAAT
Organism: Heliornis fulica; assembly: GCA_013399135.1. Classification (NCBI taxonomy): domain Eukaryota; kingdom Metazoa; phylum Chordata; class Aves; order Gruiformes; family Heliornithidae; genus Heliornis; species Heliornis fulica. The sequence goes on from VXBZ01003440.1 coordinate 71,943, forward strand.
GTCTCAGAGAAGGAGACTCCAGCACCTCTCTGGGCAGCCTGGCCCAGTGATCTGTCACCCTCACAGGGAAAAAGTTCCTCCTTATATTAACATGGAACTGTTGCAGCCTGTCCCACCCCTTAGCAAGCAGATCTCATCAGCCATGTCCTTCACCCATCAGCCATGTCCTTCACCCATCAGCAGTTACCCAACATTCCCATTTTTCTTAAAAACAAATCACCAAACCTGCACCACTGAGCATCTCTCCGACTACAATGTCAGGTTTTTGTATCCAGTTCCAAGCCACCTGATCCTAGGTAAGGCTGAGGGTTGTGCCACAGTAATTGTTGTCCCCAAAGGGGAGCTAAAATTATATTATTTTTTGCTGACTTCAGCAATCTTTGCAGTACTTTCCATGGAACTGCTGATTCTCCCTTCTTTCGGCCTACATTTATTTCCATGTTTCCCCTCATTTATGCATGAGGGAAGGGGGAAAAAAAATTGCTTAATATTCTTTATAAACTGGCATATGGTATAGATTTTTTTTTTCTTTTTACTATATGCAGTAAAAATGCAAATCTGTGTGGCTTATTTGCAAATGCTGGCATTAATAACTGATATTTGAACAGGCTGGATTAGTGCTTTTACTGACATATTTAAAAAAAAAATCCCAATCATTTGCACACTCAAAATTAATTCTAACACAACATGTAAATTGAAATTTTTTTTTCATATAAAACTTCATTTATCTGCTTGAACCATTAAATTTAGTATTTAATATGTACTTTCCAGCTCACTTGGTTAGAATTTCATTGCTCTTTATCTGTATAAATTTAATTAGCCTTGATATCATCAGTATATTATAGAACTAATTAAAGATTTAGATAAGTGCTGAGGGTGCTTATTTAATACCCTATAAAGTTCCATTTGGAGAGCGAGAAATTCCATCCTTCATTGTATCAGCTACAGGGAGTGTCTCAGATATTGTTTTTGAAAAATTAGTTAATGAGGCTTAATGGATTTATCCTTTGAAAAGCCGTGTAATTAACGTGTGGCGCTGCGCAGTGTGCGGGTGGTGGGAGTTGTTGGGGGATGTTGTTCATGTGTTCCCCTCCGTGATGACGCCGTGTGAGGCACGGGGGTCCCCCAGGCAGCGTGTTTTCATTCATAGAATCATGGAATCATGGAATTGTTGAGGTTGGAAGAGACCCTTAAGATCATCCAGTCCAACCATTAACC
>VXBZ01003440.1:85252-110334 GCA_013399135.1 Heliornis fulica
CAGCTTTGGATCATCAGGTACTTGCTGAGGGTGGACACTATTCCCCCATCAAGATATCGATGAAGATGTTAAACACCAACCCCTGGGGAACACCACTGGTCACAGGTCTCCAGGCAGACTCTGCTCCACTGATACAACCCTCTTCCCTGGATTATCAGCCAGTTCTCCACCCACCTCACCATCCACTCATCTGTCCCACACTTTCTCAGCTTTGTTATCAGGATGTCATGGGAGACAGTATCAAAAGCCTTGCTGCAGTCAAGGTTAGATGACATCCACTGCTCTCCCTCCATCTACCCAGCCACTGATGACACCACAGAAGGCTACAAGGTTGGTCAAGCATGATTTCCATGCTGACTACTCCTCATTACCTTCTTTTCTTCCAACTTCTTGGAGATGGCATCCAGAACAAGCTGTTCCATCACCTTTCCAGGGACAGATAGCACTAAGGCCATGGCAGCAACCCACTTCCTACAAAGCACCAGGACCATGGCAGTAATGAGGGGCGTTAATTTGCACCAAATCTGCCTGGAAATAGTCCCCTCTCAAGGGGTCTGCCTTATGTGTTGGTGTTTGTGTACTGACACACTAGTGGCTTATAAGGAGGTGTGTGGGAAGTCCCTTGTCTCACCCAGACACCTGTGTCACCTTGTAGTCCTCATCCAGCAGCCACCATGGGTGTGGTGATACGGTCTGAGTCACGCAGACCCTTGATGTTCACGTGTGTTCACAGCCTGTGGCAGTTTGGGAGGCTCTGCCTGCCCTGTGTTTAGCAGTTCTTACCAATTCACCAGGCACACAGGTCTCCTGGCAGTACCAGCCTTCAGGAACCACCCTGAAATGACATCACCAGCATTTACTTTTCCTTTCTTTTGTGTGTTAGTCCCTGGGAAGAAGTTCTCCATCCCACCCCATGGAACCCAGTCAGACAGATTGGGGTGTTGAGAACACTTTCACAGTGGAAGACTCTTTCCCAAAGGGAACAACCCACATAAGGCTGATACAAACTGTACCAAGACCCAGAGATCCTCTTCATCTTCAATCTGAGCCTACACACAGCACAACTTACCCCACTTCTGAAGGAGGGACCTAAACCTCAGTCTGGTACCTTCTTACAAGCCCACAGAGAACTTCTTTGCACCAGTTTTTGAGTGCAGTAGTTTTGAGGCCCTGACATGACCCTGCAGGACACAAAGGTTTATGGGCAAGGCCCAGAGATCTTACTCTGTGGTGCTACATGAAATGTTGTCAGCTCTGCCAGTCTTTAATCTTTCTGTGGATATGGGCCTTGGGTGCTTAAAGAGACAAGGAAATACTTCTCCAGACTGCAAAACGAAATATTTTCATGGGGGCTGTAAAAGTTCATGAGGGTTTCACAATTTCCTCTTTACAGCCTCATAATCTTTACTGGGTTTTAATTATCACACTATTTTGAAGCCTGTGCCAGACACAACAGCAGAAGTGGAAGGTAAAGCAAATTGCTCTGGTTCTTTTCACAGTTGCATAACAGTCTCTCCTGTCCTCTCCCTTGTGCCACCTCCCACTTGACATCCTCTTGATTAAGGATGATATAAACCCCTTTCTGTCTGACAGATCTACATACAAATATATGTATGTACCCATGGCATAGACAGACAGACAGACACAGACTCCCCAGGGATACCATGGTGTGTTTCCTCCCCCAGGTTTATACCCTGCTGTAGGTGTGGTGAGCCTGCCATCCAGGCTGGAAAGGTTTGCTGAGGAGTCATTCCACTGAGACTCTCTTTTTGCCTTTTAGTGGCTGTGTTTTTATTTTATTAGCATGAGTCATAATTGCCAATTTCTTTTTGAATGTGGTAGATGGCAATAAAGGGGAGGGCACTCAGACAGGGAGTGGAGGAGAGGTGCCAAGAGGAAATGAGCATTGCAGTAGTGTTGATTCTATCTCTTGTAGACAAGTGGAGAGCTTTTTTGGGGGGAAGAAGAGAGTTGTTTTACTAACCTGAGACATGGAGAAGTCACACCAACAGCCACTTGCACACTGGTTAATTCCCACAGTGAGAACACACAGAAGCACTGTCCATCTCTGCAGACCTCAGCCACAAATCCAGCAGACTGTGCTCTAATTTCAGGGATTTATTACCCAGGGATTCCTCCTACCACACTTTAAATCCCCAGTGACCCACATCAGTTATATCCCAGTAGCACCTTGAGCCTGGGGCAAGGCTGGGTGTCCACTGCTGTGTCTGGTCATAGCAGATGTTCTGCCCTGAAGAGTTTGCACACCAAACAGGTGTGACAGATGACAAACTCAGAAGAAAGCCAAGATGCAGGGAAGTCAAATGTTGTTCCCCAGGCCACAGTCCCCAGTGTACCAGCCCTGCTCTTAACACTGGGCAAAGCCATCTCATCAGTCCAAGCTGGAGCTGCCTGTGCCCTGCAGTTCACGTTTCAGTTCTTTGCTTTGAACGGGGAGCGTGCTCAGAAATAAGGCATTTTATTTTATTTTCTGGTCCTTCCTTTGCTGATTGGATCTAACAGCTGAGCCAGGAGAAGAAAAAAAAAAAAATGAGGTAGCTGTGACCAGCATATAATCATTAAATTTGCTTTTGGATGACCTGTGTGAAATTCATCAGGAGCAATTTATTGGGAAGTTCGTTGCATCGGTGTTCATTATTTACTCTGTTAGGCTTAGGCACAGTGGCAATCAGTGGAGAAAATTGGTCTGTTAGGGCCTTGGACTTCAGTGTTTGTAATTTCCTCTGCTGAGTTGCAGCATGAAATATATTTGGCACAGACAAATCACTCCCTCGGCTGCTGCAGCTCAGCGCTCTCATCCGGTGGCACCCAGCCATCACTGTGGCTCTGACAACTGGAGAGGTGAAAGCAGGACTGGGGAGAAGACAAAAGAGAAGACAGCCTTAATCCTAACCCCAGTGCTGAGCACTTCTAAAGGCCTGGGGAGACTTCAGTGAGTATCACTGTTATTTTTCATGCCTCTGCCACCCAGCTGAGGTGAAGCCGTTGTTCTCACTCCTGGAAAAGTCCCTCCTCCATTGATGGACTCTGACAAGTATGAGTAGGCCAGACCTGAGTGGTACAGGGACTAAAATCCAGGGAATCCACAAGACAGACTGGTGGAGAATGGGTGATATTTGTATGCTACATGCTGAATTTTCATGCAATCAAAGGATGTATTAGGTTGGAAGTGACCTTTAAAGGTCACCTAGTCCAGCCCCCTGCAGTGAGCAGGGACATCTTCACTAGAGCAGGTTGCTCAGAGCCCCATCCACCCTGACCTTGAATGTCTCCAGGGATGGGGCCTCCACCACCTCTCTGGGCAACCTGTTCCAGTGATCCACCACCCTCATATTGAAAAGCTTTTTCCTAATATCCAACCTAAATGTCCCCTTTTCTACTTTCAAACCATCACCCCTCATTCTATCACTACATGCCCTTGTGAACCGTTCACAAGGTCTTCAGGGGAACTTTTAAAGCCATCAAAGGGAAGATGGAAGAGGAACCAGCCTGGAGATGAAACACCTCTCCACAGGCCTCATTTCCTCAGTAGCTCTGCTGTTTGTTGGCTGTCAGCCTTATTAAAGACATCTTGCAGTGACAATCAGCAACACACAACACTGCAGCAGCTTCATGGTTCTGAAGATAGCCAAGTGCATCAGCTCTGTAATGACCAGACTCAGCTCTCTCCTCACACCCACAGTGTGTCTCCAGCAAGAGGCTTTGTCAATAGGCAGAGGGACAGCCCTCAAGGCATCTCTGATCCCCCATGGAGCCTTTCCTTGTCCCCTAGTTGGTGGCATATCCCACCAGCAGCAGCAAGGGACCAGAGGAGAGCAGCGTTTCTGGGGTTGGGTGCACACAAGGGGTTGGACTGAAGGGTTGGACAAACACTAGGAAAGGGTCTGCTGCCACCATGGGCAATGTCCTCAGTGAGCTCAGACTATCAGAAAGACAAGGAGATGTAAAAGAGAGAGACCTGGGCTTCCCCAAGCCTCTCTGATGCCACAGCTAAGAGTTTTCAGACTGCTTTGCCATGGAGGGTGCTGGCAGCTGTCCCTTCATGGAGACCTCCACAAATTCAGAGAAACCAGCTCTGATGTGACACACAGGGAAACAGAGGTGATTTCCCTGTGGAAAAACTCAGGAAGGAGCAACAAGAAACACATGAAGATCGAGGGGTAATGAATAAATCCAAGCCACTGTTGGCAAGGAATTGATTTGGGAGGTTGGCTGTGCTCCCATCAGGCTGAAGAGCAGTAAGACAGTGACAAGACTAAGCTGAAGGGAGGGTGTCAAATAGACTCACACCTCTGCCCCATCACCATGAAAACTAGGACCTGCAGAGCATGACCTGAGCAGTAAGCAAGCTGCCTGTTTTACACCTTTCTTCTTCTCCTCAACTCAACATTTCAGGTTTTCCCTTTCTCCCAACATCCAGCTGGGGCCTTTCATTGCCTGGTGCTACTTGGTGAATGATGAGGTGGGTTTGCCTGGGCTTTTGCAAGTGCAAAGAGCTATCTGTTCAGTAGGGCCTGTTGTGACAGGACAAGGGGGGATGGGTTTAAAATAGAGGGAGGGAGACTTAGATTGGATATTAGGAAAAAGCTCTTTCCTGTGAGAGTGGTGGAGCACTGGAACAGGTTGCCCAGGGAGGTGGTGGATGCCCCTGGATCCCTGGAGACGTTCAAGGTCAGGTTGGATGAGGCCCTGAGCAAGCTGATCTAGTTGGGGGTGTCCCTGCTTCTTGCAGGGGGGTTGGACTAGATGACCTCTGGGAGTCCCTTCCAACTCTAATCATTCTATGATTCTATGATTGGAGTGCCAGAGCTGCCTGTAAATCTGTGCTGTGGCACGTGTGGTGTGTATTTGGGAGCTGATTGGTTTTATAATTAAATAGTTTATCAATGTATTTAAGGCCAGCATTTGCCATTAACACTGTGAGTATAAAATGCTCCCTGTGTCAATAGCAAGAAAGTTTTATTACAATAATAACTCCAGATTTAGAGCTTCAGTTCTGGGTTTGGTTGGTGGGTTTGTCATATTGGGTTTTTTGGGTTTTTTTTTTTAATGCTCAGTTCAGTGTTTGCTGTTCCACAGCCTGGAGATGTTGTGGAACATTTCACAGCACTGCATTGCCCTGTTTGAAATGCAACATGAGACTAAATGTTGGGGGTGGGGAAGGGAAACAACATCTCTCACCCTGTGCCACATCAGCCCCTTGAGCAATAAGAGAACAACAGATTAATGAGTTTTCCTTCATTAGCACAGCTGGAGTCACTTCTCACCTACCTGAATTACTCCATCCCCTTCTTGGAGGTTTCAGCTTGAGAAGCTGAGTCACAGAATCACAGAATTGGAGGGGTTGGAAGGGACCTCCAGAGATCATGGAGTCCAACCCCCTGCCAGAGCAGGTTCCCCAGAGCAGGTCACACAGGTCGGTGTCCAGATGGGTCTGGAATGTCTCCAGAGAAGGAGACTCCACANAGATGCTCCCAGTGAGGGCTCGTTGAGACACATTTTGGGGCTGAATTTCCCTACACTCAACCACTGATGTTCACTGGGTCAGGGTGGCCATGATGCAGGTTGTCCTTTCTCTTACCCTCCTGGTCACCAGCCAACCATTCTCCTTCCCCTGGTCAAATGTTGGCCTAGAAGGTTTCTCTCTCCTTGGTAGATCCAGACATCCCCCTTCTCACAAGAACAACATGAACATGTCAGATGAGGCTGTGAATAACTGAGCTGCTGCTCGTTAATCACTCAGAGAGGAAGCCTGGACATGTAGGAGAACTGCAGAAGTCCCTCATCTGCATGATTAGCTCTTTCCCAGCTGATTACAGAAGACAGACACCCTTTGAACAGTTTGAACTGTTTTTAATGATCCTTTAATTGTGAGTAGATTACTCCAGAAGCTCTGGGCAACCAGAAACAAGCCCTTGTGGCATCTTTCCCCCTGTCTTTAGTGTATCAAGAGAGTCCACATTGCTGAATGTGGAGAGGTTGGATGGGAGGATACCAGGACACCCATGAGAACATGGCCACCAACTCCCATGAAGAAGGAGCCACCCCTGCCATGTGGAGGACATGGAGGAGGGAAAGGTTGAGTAAGAGTGGTGTGGACACAGAGATGACAACATGGGACTGGAGGGGACACCTTACTGATTGCTGGTGAAATACAGAAACAGAGGGACATGGGACCTGACAAACCTTCTGCAGCAACATGGGCAGATGGTCTCTCCCCTCCACACACCCAGTGACCACCACAAAGTGGTCAGTACAATGTCCCATTGTGGCTACTCAGGTGAGTGCTCCTGCTGCTAGGACAGAGGTTGCTGTGTTATGATATGAAGCCCTACACCCTGCAGACTTGCATGCTTGGAGGTGGGCAATCATGGGGCTCTGTTTTTCCCAAGCTGCTCATCAGAACAATTTATTATGCAGCCATTATGCAAATTTACCTCCACAAATCCTAAGTGATGCCACGATCCAGGAGAGCTGGTTGCAAACCAGCAGATGAGGAGCAAAGGAGGGTACTACAAAGATCTCCAAAGAAGACAAAGGAATCAGACAGTTGTACATGAGCTACATGAAGATGCAAGCACAACCCTCTCCCTGGTTGCTGAGACCACCATGTGCTCCAGCACCCACCACTACCCCCTCAACAGCACATGTTTGATGAGATGAAGAGTATGATCTGAGCGGTGAAGGCTGCCTGCACAGCACATAGACTCCAGCTGGATCTAACACCTGCTGAAGTGTTAATAAAGAGCAGCTTGTGGGTGGTGTTTGAAGCTTATTTACATACATAATTACTGCTAACCACCCCCCACCCTGCTCTACTGGCAGCTAAAGGCACCCAGGTGAAACCAAACCCCACAAGTCTGTGCAGAGGCCCTCAGATGTGACCCTTCTCCATGGAGGTATCAGGCAGCTGCCAATGAATGGCTCCTCTGACCTTCTTGGCCAACCTTTCTTTCTAGACAGGCTTCCTGACAAAGCTCTATAGGCAGAGGGTCCCAGTGCAGCTGATTAGCCTTCAAGGATCACCTCCTCCAAGCTCAGGAGCAATGCATACCAACAAAGACCAAGCCAGGCAAAAATGAAGTTCATCCAGGCATGAATGAACAAGGAGCTCCTGGACAACCTCAAGGTAAGAAAGGAAGACTACAGAGGGTGGAGGTCAGGGAGATGGGCTGAGTGGAATAGAAGGAAATTATCTGAGCAGGCAGCATTCAGGATAGGAGTTCTGGGCCCCTCAGTTCCAGAAGGAGCCAGAACTCCTTGGAAGAGCCCAGTTTGGGGCCAGCAAAGTGCTGGAGGGAGTGGGGCACCTTCCTGCTGAGGACAGGCTGAAGGAGCTGGGGCTCTTCAGCTTGGAGAAGAGGAGACTGAGGGGTCACCTCATTAATGTTTAGAAATATGGAAAGGGTGAGTGTCAGGAGGATGGATCCAGGCTCTTCTCAGGGATGGCCAGTGACAGGACAAGGGGAAATGGTTCCAAACTGGAACATAGAAAGTTCTATCTGAATATAAGAAGGAACTTCTTCCCTGTGAGGGTGACAGAGCCCAGGAACAGGCTGCCCAGAGAGGTTGTGGAGTCTCCTTCTCTGGAGACATTCCAGACCAATCTGGACACGTTTCTGTGTGATTTAATCAAGGTGATCCAGCTCAGGCAGGGGGGTTGAAATGAGTGATCTTTCGAGGTCTGATATTCTGTGATTAGGAAGTAATCCTTCCCTGTGAGGGTGGGAAGCCCCTGGTACAGGGTGCCTAGAGAAGCTGTGGCTGCCCCTGGATCCCTGAAAGGGTTTAAGGCCAGGTTGGATGGGGCTCTGGGCAACCTGGGCTAGTGGAGGGTGTCCCTACCATGGCAGGGAGTTGGAACTAGATAGATTTTTGAGGTCCCTTCCAACCCAGTCTGGGATTCTATGATTTCCCACCACCCCAAATATTTTCTGTGTCCACCAGAATTACCACCAGTACCACCTAGGGATTTTTCTTCCCCGATTCTGTTTCTTTTTTATTGGACCAATTCAGGAACAATCTGCCTCCAGCCCAAATTACATAATGCTAATTTCACTCCAGTTGCCATCCCCCATGGAAAGGGGTCTTACAGAAGCTGTTTCATTGTGGAGCTTGTGAGCAGGCAGCCAGTCCCTGCACTGCCAGGCAAAACAGATGGGGTGGGGACAGACAGGGAGGACAAGTGTGGTTTTGAGGTTTTAATAATCCCTTCTCCTGTCTGAGTCATCACAAATCCCAGTGGAAGGGCAGGCATTTTCCAGATGGTAGGAAATAAACTCTGGGACACTTCCATGCTGAGAACTCATTAGCCCTGCTGGCTTTGCTCCAAGCTCGATGGCAGCCCATGTAAACTGTGTTTGGACCTGCCCTTTCTCTGTCATCTGTTCCCATGAAACCTCCAGCCCCATCTTACACAGACAAGCTGTCCAGCTAGCTATTAATTTGATTATGTGTGGCCTTTGCCTCTTGGAGAGCTTAGAGCTTGGGCAAGTATCTTCTTGTAAACCCACTGCATGCTAATCCAAGCATCTCCACTGCCTTCTTGTCACCCATCTGCTTGCCACTCATCTGATGCTAACCTGCCCCCGTGGAGTTGGGGGCTAGTGAGGTATTTGGCCACCTTCCAGTTTTCAAAGCAGAGCACTGGACAAAAGAGACATATATGTAGATGCATGTAAAGGGATAGGCCCAGCCACAGCCAAATGTTACTACTGTTGCATGGGCTGCAGTGTTCTCTGTCCTACCACACACCCTGTGCACCCCAAAATGGTCAGGGGGGACTTCTGCCAAGCAATATCTGCACTTGGTGGCTGTCACTGCCACCCACTGTAAATAATAGAGCCTCTGTAGCAGGTGTAAGGCTCCAAGTTACCCTTGTCTGCCCCAAGTCTTCAAGAGACATCAGCCTAGTGACAAGAAAGCCACATGAGCAGGCCCTGGTAGGGCTCTGCTGCTCTGGGTGCTTCTGGGGGCAGTGGAAACCTGGCTCAGTGGGCAAGATGCTCCTCCCCCTGTGGCTGCAGGATGTGAGACTCAGCCAAGGCTGTGATCTAGAGTAAAAGGTTCTCTGAAGTTTGATTGGAGTTTTTTTTCTCTCTTAAAACCTCATGATGTTTCCACAGCACAAAGCTTGCCCAGCTTGCAGAGAGATTGAAGTCTTTTAGCAGTCCTTTGAGCAAGCCCTGGATAAAGATAGATGGACAAAACGTGTCCTTTGGGGATGACCTAGTTGACCTCTGGTTTAAAACATAGAAGGCACAGTGAAAAAAAGATACCAAAACCACCAACAATCATGCCAGTTGAAAAAGGCAGCAGGACCATCTTGTCTCTCTGCAGCAGCATTTACACACAGGAAGTCCGTGCTGTGCAGGGCTCTGTGTAGCAGCCGGTGTTTCAGGTCAGCATCAAGCACTGGAGATGTTTGCTGCCTGTGTTTCAGCCCTCCTGGGTGATGGTGACACTATTTGCAGCAATGTGTGACTTGACACTGCAGGAGTGTGGTGGGGATGGGCAGCAGTTGTTTCACTGGCACACTATGGCATTGGGCAGCCAGGAGGGCACGTTGTGTCTGGTAGCCACGTCCTGCTGGCACAGGGAGATGAGATGCAGGGGGGGAGAAGGTGCTGATAATACCAGAGTCAGGGAGTGAAGGGTTCACACCAAACAGTGACCTTGCCTGTTTGCAGAAGGTGAAATCTGCAGATGAGGATATATGGGAGAAAGAGAATATCCTGGATAAGATGAAAGCTTGAAGCAGTTACAGAACCCATATGGAGAGGAAGTAGCTGCTGTCCTCAAGCAGCTCTTACTTGGCTTTGTATATCTGCAAACTCAGAAATTGTTCTAGGTTACAACAAAACAAAAAGCCTCCCAACACATAATCCCTCATAGGATCCCTCCTTCTCTTCCAGGATTTTCCATCTTTTCCCCATCTCCCCAGCTCCTGCTTTTGCTGCCCAACCCTGAATTTAGTCCTAGACATTCACCATCTGCCTTCACAGGGCAGCCTCTGTGCCTGGAGGGCTGTGAGGAGGCACGGGGTGCTTATGGAGAAGGAGTAAATCTCATTAAGGGTTTTAACATTTATGGCCAGCAAGATAATGAAGGAAGGTAATTTGGGCTAGCTTTATTGCGGTTATCATAATGTTTCCCTGAAGCACAAAGATAAAAGTCAGTGGATAATGTCCACAAGGAGTTTTTATATCTTCTCTTTCTCTCTTTTTTTTTTTTTAAGCAGTAGCCATTGCAGTCAGACGGGTGTTACTTTACGAACACCAGGGGTGAAGGCAATTATGTGATGTTGAAAAACAGAATTACAAGACTCTCAAGGCTCACCTGGATGTCATGCCCCATGTTGCAGACCCATGTTGGTATCCCTCATACCCACTATTAAGTAGTTTTACCCTGAGAGCAGTGCCCCATGTTTATCTCCTGTATTTTAAGACATCCTGACAGACTTCTTCCTCCCCTCCTTTATTGTCTGGCTTTACTTGGTCACTTTACTCTGTTCTGCAGTGTTAGAAGAAGGGTAAATGGCAGAGTGGGAATGGTGGAAGACTAAAATTAAGAAAAACAAATACTTTTTTTTCTTTCTTTGTTTTTACTCATCACTAGTGAACACTCAGAGCCACAGAGCATGGCTGCAGCCAGGAGGTTACAGTGCACAACTGAATTACAAAATATAGTCACACAAAACTCAAATATCTTTGCAACCTCATTTAAGTTTCATATTAAGAGTGGATTGGCATCTGTAAGACTTTTTTGTGGCTCAAAGCCTGTTGTTGGCTACACTTGGGGAATTTTATTTCTTCTAAAATATGGTGTGATGAGTTTTCTCTTTCCTCAAAGAGGAATGCTAACAAATTAGCAAATTTTAACATAGTGCAGCCACTGCTTTCACAGAATCACCCAATGTCAGGAGTTAGAAGGTACCCCCAAGGATCATCTACTCCAACCCCCCCTGCCTGAGCAGGATCACCTAGAGTAGATCCCACAGGAATGTGTCCAGATTGGTCTGGAATGTCTCCAGAGAAGGAGACTCCACAACCTCTCTGGGAAGTCTGTCCCAGTGATCTGGCACCCTCACTGTGATCGAAGTTTTTCCTTAATTTCCTATGGAACCTCCTCTGATGAAGTTTGGAACCATTTGCCCTTGTCCTATCACTGGCCATCCCCCGAGAAGAGCCTGGCTCCATCCTCCTGACACTCGCCCTTTACATATTTATATGCCCTGATGATTATTTGTCTGACAGCATTGACTTTGTGTCCAGATCTGGAGCACACAAACCCCTCTGTGGGGGAGTGGGTAGGGAGAGAAGGGGTGATAATCTGCATGAGGGCGGCTGCAGTGCCTTCAGTCACACAAGCACCTCTGCCAGCCGGGTAACACCTCCTGAGGAGACCGCCGGTGAAGCGGACTACAACTCCCAAGATGCCCTGCGGCCTGGCGGGCCCTACGAGCGGGCCCCTGGCAAAGAACTACAACTCCCATCCTGCATCGCTCCACCCGCTGCGTTTCTATTGGCTGGGTGGCTGAATGGCGCGAATTCGCTTCCCTCAAGGGGCTTCCCCAAGTCTCCACGACAACGGCAAGCAAACAAGATGGCCACGGTCGGGCCTGAGGGTGGATGGGGTGGTGTTTGATATAGCGCAGCTTCCTCCGCGTCCCCGCTTTTAACCGCTCATGGCGGGGGCCGAGGGTGGCCTCGGTGAGCTGGTTCTGCCTTCTGATGGGCCTCAACAGCAGGAGATCCCCGAGGAGCTGCCCCAGGACAAGCCCAGCCTCCAGCAGCCGCAGTTCACCCTGCTTCACCAAGAGGACAAGCAGGAGGAGGATGAAGAGGAGGAGTCACAGCATGCAGAGGTTCATCTCAGTGCCCCTCAGCTGTTTGGGGAGGGGTGTGCTTGTGAGGGAGTAGCCTTTCCTCTCTTATAACTCAGCATGGTTGTAAGGGCAGTTAGTTGGTGAGGGCATCGAGTAGTGAGTTCTCATTTCCAGAAAGGAGAAAGACTGACTTGGTCTATTTCCACTCAGGTCTAAATTTTGTTTGTTTTTTTTTAGGGTTCCTTCTATCCCCATGGTGTCCAAGATAGTTCTGGATTGCTCCTCTCTCTCCTTGCTATACAAAGTCTAAGGATATGGTGGCATATGAATGGGAAAATCAAACCCCTTTCCTGTTATATGCCTTGTCCTGAGATTCAGTAACACCCTGGAAGCAAGTGGGTTTTTTTTAATTCCTGCTCTGCTGGGCCCTAAAGTATCCACTACCACAGCGTCATCACCTCATATTTTTACCCGGTAGAAATGCATCTATAGTCTCCAGTGTTCTAATGCATAGGTGCTAAAATTTAGGGCATTAACATCTGAAACATTATTTATCTTGGTCCTTAGGTTAGCAATTGTAGTGTGACTTCTCCAAGCTTATAGGAATTTCACAAGCCATTGGCTTATTTTCTCATTAAACCTACACAGTGGTTCATTAGTGCCATCTGTCAAGTACCCACTTCTGCAGAGATTGTTCTCTGAAGAGTAGCACTAGCTGCTCATGCAGAACAAATTTAAAGGGCCTCCAATAATGTGCATATTGGGGTACAACACTGGGGTTATGTTAGTGCTGATTTTCTGAGATGTTAACATCCATAATCAATGTGAATTTCATGGCTCAACATCTCTGGAAACAGCTCCTGTTTAGAGCTGTGCATTTAAACCATAAGGTTAAAAAAAAATCCTAACAAAATCTGATTGCTTTTAAATTTATAAAGTGATATGTTCCTGTTTATTTGTTTGGAGGGCTGTATTCATCATTTTCCCTAATATGCACTGCCTTAGTAGGGTGATGGAGCACTGAAAGCAGCATTTGATTGAGGACTTTTATTAAACTGTGATGTAGGTTGCATCCCAAATAGCCCCCAGATTCTACAGAGTGTGGAATTTCATTTCATAAATCTCCCTTTAATGCATTCCTCTCCCTTCCCCTCCACCCCTTTTCTGGTGTTTTATAGGGTCAGTTTGATGGAGTGTTGGATGAAGGTACTGTTGCAGAGGGTCTCCACAAGCTGGGGCGCTCAGCCCCTGGTACTGAATATGTTTATCTAAATCTGTCACTTTCAGTAAGTATAAACAATGAACATCACTGTAAAATCCTTCTTGCTCAAAGGTTTCCTTTTTCAGTAAGGAGTTGGACTAGTGAAAGAGTCAAGAGGCAGATTTTTGTTTCTACCTTTCAGGGCCATTTTATGTACATGGGACTTCTGACAAACACAGCATGGCTTGGGCTGATAGCTGCTGTATTGGGGGTATTTGGGGTTTTTTCACTTAGCAGCAACAGCAGTAAGAGTCTTCCATATCCAATTGTTGGGTGTGAAAACCTATTTTCCTGTTTCTGTCAGCAGGAATAAAAAAATACAGGAACATGCTAAATGAGAATGAGCCAGCCAAGCTAAGAGAGATTTGTGGTCTTGGTCAACAGCAAGTTACCCATGAACCAGCAGTGTGCCCAGGCACCAGGAGAGCCAAATGTATCCTGGAGTGCATCCAGCACAACATGGCCAGATGGTCCAGGGAGGGGATTGTACCACTCTGGACTGCGATGGGGCGGCCTCATCTTGAGTTCTGGGGGTAGTTTTGGGCACCACAGGACAAGAGGGACAATGGACTATTGGAGAGTGTCCAGAGGAGGCAACGAGGATGGGGAAGGGTCTGGAGTGGAAGTCTTATGAGGAGAGGCTGAAGCCCTGGGGTTGTTCAGCCTGGAGAAGAGGAGGCTGAGGGGAGACCTCATGGTCTGTGGCTTCCTGCCGAGGGGCAGCGAAGGGGCAGGCGCCCATCTCCTCTCTGTGGGGACNATTCTATTCTATTTTATTCTATGATTCTAATTCTCCCTTTGTTATTGCTTCAGAAAGTTACAATTTTAAAGATTACTTGCTGCCCTTTCCTTTTCTATGCAGCATTGCTTTTCTGGCACTTTTCTCAGCTACAGCTCTTTCTCTCTCCTCGTTATTGTTTTAAGTCATCTGACATTTTCTCCATTCATGGCTGGTTGCTGGTCTAACATCACTTTCATCCAGCTGAAGGGACTTTGGGGCACCTATTTGGTGTCTCCTGCTACTGTGTATCTCTTTGGAGAGTGGGTGAGGTCATGTAACTACTTATTAAAGACTTTTTGCTTTATTTTTTCAGGGTCGTGAGTTAAGTGACATTAACATTCTCTCCAGATACATTCACCTACAGAATCTGGAACTTTCAAACAATAAAATTAATGGTATGTAGTAAATACACTAGTAAATTCTTGGGTTGTGAAATCATTTAAGATGAGATATGCACTGTACCATGTAGCTTTAATATCACAAAGCCTGGTCTACATTTTAATGGTGTAACTACTCCAGCTCTACAGGCTGTGGCAATGGCTAGATCTTGGGAGTGATGTATGGACCATTCAAACAGCTGCACCAGCATATGCTTATCAGTGGGAACAAGGAGATCATTGTCCAGTTTATTATCTAAAGATAAAATGCAAGCAAGCATGTCAATACAAGATTAAAGCTGAGATGTTGCATGTCATAATATTTAAAGTTATGTCTGATACAGTTTTCCCAGCCTTGGGCTTTCCTTTGTCAAGGTTTCTCATTAGTGAAAAAAATGTAAAAAAATTACATCCTGGATTTAGAAAGGAAACAACTGGAAACTAGTGTGTAAACTCCTTCCCTCTCCCTCATTTACCTGGAGCCATTTTTAAATGTATATCGAAAGGAATAAGCTGTGGTGTGTAACCTGTTGCATTATTTCTTTTGAATTCATTTCACTTGAGGTGCTGGAGACCAATAATAGCAGCACTTCTATTAGGTGGCACTTCTGTGTGCTCATTTTACTAACAGTTTTTCTGTGAAGGCCAGGTCTGAATAGAGCAGGGGCTTTTCCATAGCAACTAGGCATTTAGTCTGCAGTAGTTGCCTAAAAATTTCTCTAGTTAATAAGTTAGGGCAGAAGTAGTCTCTGTCATTCTGGGGGTAGCTAGAATATAAAACTGTTCTGCCTTACAGATAAATCAGTTTGCATAATGGAAATTTAATGCAGAACCTAAATATTTGTTGTTCATGGTTTAGAAACTGTCTTTTTTTCTAGTAGAAGGTGTTAATAGATATGATTTCTGCATTTAAAACATCACTTTCTGAATGTGTAGCTGCAAACTGATTCTTATCAGGCAGAATTACCACGTTTTGAGCTGATGATCTGACATTTTGTTTTGCTATTAGATCTTTCCTCTATCAGTTACATGCCTTACTTACTAGAACTGCATGCTTCCAACAATGAATTGACTACATATTTTGGTTTTAAACCACCTAAAAATCTCAAGGTAAGTTGCCAAAAAATTGCATTATATAGGTTTAAGTTCAAAATGGTTTTCTAAATCTAATTTAGACACTGCATTTGGATATGTGCAAAAGCAAATTTTTATGGCTGCCTTATTCTTTGTTCTTCCTCCATTTGCCATTTTAATACCTTTTGCAAATGTTTAGGTATTTTTTTCACTGGACATTTCAGTCATTTATTTCCTTTCACACTGTGACCCCAGGCATGCCATGGGAAGGTGTACACCTAACTGTTCTAGCCAGAGGTAAATATGGCCAGAGTTTTTACCTTGCTTGTCAAATTCATCAGATCTTTAATAGGATCAGTTCTTGCTTTTCAAATTGACTGATTGTTATTGTGAAATGCACTTAGTGTAGTTGTGTTCTGGTCTACTCTGTCCTGCTCTTTTCTTTGTGTTATAAAAATGCAGGAGGCTATTTTGAAATACAATATTAATGTATTTATCTCCTCTGATAGTTTTTATAGTATGTGTGTATAATTGCATCATTAATGTCTTCCACCATAATTAACAATTAATAATAATTAGTAATTTATATCAATGATGGAAGACATTATAGATTTGGAAGTTTCAAAAATGCAGTTTCTATGTGTCACCAAAAAAAGAGCCTTTCTAGTTTTGTCCAAGTATTAATGTTAATGATTTTATTTCATCCACACCCTTGATCACAGGTTTAAGATAAAAGACAGATGTAACTGCTGAAGAAACAAAGTAAGTTTCTGTGTTGTTTTTTTTCTTTAGGTAGTAGACTTCTCGCACAATCACATACCTGAAATGCAAGATTTATCAGCATACCAGTCACTTACCAAACTCTTGCTGGATTGTATCCTTTATGGAAACTTGAAAGGGGGAAGAGTTGTTTGTTTGCTTCACAGATACCTGTTTTCCTCGAATTTTTCCTTCATTTCTGTTTTGTCTTCTGAAGCAAGGTTAATTACTGTGATTCTGGTGGCAAAACTGATTGTAATTTACTTAAGCATGCCTGGATTTTAAGGTGTTTGTGTATTAGTTTGCTACAGAAAAAAAAGCCAACCCACTTTGTATCAAATAGAACTGAAAAATTTACACTTTTTCCCTGTGAGGGTGACAGAGCCCAGGAACAGTCTCCCCAGAGAGGTTGTGGAGTCTCCTTCTCTGGAGACATTCCAGACCAATCTGGACACATTCCTGTGTGATCTACTCTAGATGATCCTGCTCAGGCAGGGGGTTGGACTGGATAATCTTTCAAGGTCTCTTCCAGCTCCTAATATTCTGTGATTCTGTGACACATCACACTGTCTTTGAATAGCAGAAGTAATAAATAATCCCAGTATTTTTATATAAGGAAAGTTAGTAGGAAATCTGCCTGGAACACTAAGCTCCCTTAAATGAAAATGGTGCATATTTTTTATTCTTAGATATAACTAAGACACAGGGACTGTAGAAGCTTTGTGGAGGACAAGGCCTTTTAATGGCAATGAGGAGAATCCTTCAGTGAGAGAAAACATCCTGGGGTACACTGAGGGAAGTACAGTGAGCAAAGGGGCTCTGATACCCACCTCCCATGCTCACATTGTGGGTTTAGAAACACTGTTCTGGGAGAAATCACATCAGCACGAACCTGCAGATTAAGTTTCTTCATTGCTTACTTCTCTGAGGCTGTCCGTAGTAACCTTACTCCCCCTACAGATTCTCCTATGCTTTTCTGAAACTCCTCCTGCAGCTTCATGTTGACATGCTGCCTTACTTACAATTGCTTCCTAAGGGCTCACGACCCTTTCCTTTTTGCCTCATAAATTGCATCTTGATTTTCTGCTCTCTGAAAAAGGAGAAGACAGCAGGCTGCTGCAGTTTTTTTCTCTGTCTCTTGTCCCAGAAGTAGCCCATTACTAAATGTTATTAATACAATGCCTTTTTCATGTAGGAACAGATAAAGCATTTGCAGGGCATCCAGGTTACATTATTCACACGTTTTACAAGGTGTGCAGGTGACATGATTCTTGTCAGAAAATGGCATTGAGACACTATCCCTTTTGCAATTCTAATTTTCCATCACACAGCAAAACCCACACAGCAAAATGAAAAGGGAAAATAAAAAGATCAGAGATTTTTATCGTGGATCAGAATCAGTATTTTTTTTTTCATTTGGTTTCAATACAGCAGCATGCTGTCTTCAATTTCTACATTTGTCAGGAGGATGCCATTGAAATGGGGAGAAAAAACTATTTTGTGCAAACAGTTGTGATGGGACCACCTGAAATAGAGGAAAATGAGTGCAGAATTTAGAAGTGCAGAGTTTAGAACAGCAAAGTGGTGCTGTTCCTTCCCCATGTCAAGCACTCCTCGAGGAAGCCATGGCTGACAAAACAAGCTGTTCTTTGTAGTCATAAATGAAAATACTGCATTAAGTATCATGAAATGTTTGGCACACATTTCTCATTGACAGTAACTAAGCATTTCTAACAATATTTAAGGGAATTATGATGCAGATGGTAAGGTCCTTGTAACTTTGTTCTGAGAGGTGCATGCTGAAGCACACCTGACAGGCTTATAAATGAGTTTTCAAGGAGGAAACTGCCCAAACAAGAAAGGGAGACAGCTTGGGCAATAATATCTGACAAAGCATTATACTGAGTCAATAAAAGACTAAACCTGATTGTATTAGTTTTTAGTGCTGACCAATTTGCTGCCTCCTATTGATGCCTCTGGCTGAGAAAAGTATTTTTTCCACACTAGAACTTTTCCTCCTCGGTTGCAATAGAAGCAGTTCCATTTTGTATGTAAATCAATCACTATCTATCAACTATCAGTTCCTGTGGATGGCTTTGGTTTCTTTCCTAAAATGACAGTAACATCCTAGTGTGAGGTCCTCTGAAAAGATAAACCTGTGCTTGCTGGCTCATTTCTCCTACCCTCCTTCCCTGTCATGGCTGGGGAGTGTTGAACTTAGGTAGCATATGATGAAGTCCCTAAGTAGGAATTCAGTTAGGAAAAAACAGTTGTCACAGGAGTTAAAAAGTATCCTGTTGGCCCTGACCAAGCTTACATTTTGTTTGGTTACAGCATCATTCAGATGGGGCAAAAAAAATCCCAATTATTTATCCATTGCCTGGCAAGAGTAGAAACATGAATAAAAATTCACTTGCCCTTCTTTGCAGGCAGAGTTCATTCTCTCAAGTCAATTAAAATGTTTTCTTCTGTGATTGCCTGAAGGCACTCTTCTATGTCCTGCACATACTGGATATTTATTTTTTTCAGTTATATTTCTTGTTTGTTTTTTTTTATATAAAACTTTTATAAAACTAGTTCCAGCTTGGACACTTACAATGTAAGTGCAACTTTTGCCTCCCTTCAGTCACCAAACAATTAGACACCTGGATCAAAGTAATTTGATTTCAATACAGTTCAGAGATAGTCCAGTACCTCTGGAGTTCATCTAAATTGTAAGAAAATAATCTGAAATAGCTCAGTGTCAAAGGAAATAGGCTTTGTTCAAGGAATCTGTGCAGTTATGTTAATGGTGAAGTTTGCTGAGAGGAATCTTGGTTTTACTGGTGCTTTTGAGTTTCGTGTTAAAATACATTTTCCCCTTTCAGTACAGATATCCAGTCTAGAACAGATATTACTTAGAGTGAAATAGCCCCTTATAGTTCTATCATCTGTTATTACTTGGATAATTTGTGTGTACTGCTTGAAGACCTAGGTCAGTTTGGAGCCATGTCAAGTACTCCATGACCCCAAAAAACCCACCCTTCTCTGATGACTCAATCCTGTGCTTGTACTCTACAGCATACCTAACATGACTAGAGATCATAGACAGGAGTCAAAGACATAAAGTCCACTGTGTTTTAGTCTGCACATTCACATCTGAGGAGAAGACCAGAGATTTACAGCATAGTTTTGCGAGATGCCAGTGGAAGTTTCTTCCCCACACTCCTGTTCCCTCAGTTCCACTTCTTTCACAGAATCACAGAACTGTAGGGATTGGAAGAGAACTCAAGAGATCATCAAGTGCCAAAGCAGGTTCCCTAGAGGAGGCCTTGAGTTTGGCCTGGTTTTGCCAGCTTGAAGGGCCACCTTATAAACCAGATCACAGAGTTAAAAAAAATCTGAAATCTCTCTAGCTGGGTCAGTGTCACTTATCTTGCAGCCCATAACATTCAACTCCATTGTCTGATTTAACTACTATTTTTGCCCAGGTTTTGAGTTCAGTTGTTTTCCTTAAATGCAAACCCCTCTGTATAGTTAATAACATAGAGGAGGTGAGGGGACTGGAGAAGTGTCACAGTCTAACTCACCTTAGCTTGTCACACAACAGACTAACTGCAATCAGTGGCCTTGGGAACTTGCCTATCAAAATACTCAATCTGGTAAGATGATGATGATGATAATTCTAGTTGTTTTCCTGTTTTTAATTGGTTTATAAATACCTTAGGAAATGTGAAGATAACACTTATAGAGATAAGTGATACTGGATGCAATTTTTTATTAATACAAGCTTATAGAATGTTAGAGGTCAGAAGGGAGCTGTGAAGGCCATCTGATCCAGCTTCCTACTCAGAGCAGAGACATCTTCAGTGCAAGTGGCTCAGCACCTTCTCCAGCTGGGTTTTGAATTTGTCCAAAGATTTTTACATTTCCTCTGGGTAGGTTTTGTGTTGCTTAGGTGAAGTGTAAGAATGTGCAAGTCCCACAATACAAACAATCAAGATTTTTCATTTTTAAGTATGTTTCCTCATAAAGTTGTGTTCATGATTGCAGCAAGCTTGGACAGGAGAGGGAAAAGTGAGGACAGAGAAGCCTGCATTCATTTTAGAAAATAATCAAGTTTAGTATGCAAATCTGATATATTATTAAAGGATTTTTGTTTAATTTTTAAAGGATCTTGTCATGAGATTACAAGCTTTACATTGTCATCTTTGCATTAAGATATCTAGGGTATATTTGTCAAATAAAACATTTTAGGTTATATTTTCTAGGTGCTTTAGAACCATAGAATCATTAAGGTTGGAAAAGACCTCCAAGGTCATCTAGTCCAACTGTCCCCCTACCACCTTATTACTCACTAAACCATGTCCCTAAGTGCCTCATCCAACATTTCCTTAAACACACCAAGGGATGGTGACTCCACCACCTCCCTGGACAACCCCTTCCAATGCCTGACCACTGTCTGAGAAGAAATTTCTTCTCATTTCTAACATGAACCTCCCTTACACAACTTGCAGCCATTCCCTCCTGTCCTATCACTAGTTATCTAGCAGAAGAGGTTGAACCCCAGCTTCCCACACCTTCCTTTCAGGTAGTTGTAGAGAGCACTGAGGTCTCCCCTGAGCCTCCTCTTCTCCAGACTAAACAGTCCCAGTTCCCTGAGCTGCTCTGCATAAGATTTGTGTTCCAGACACCCACCCCACCAGCTTTGCTGCCCTTCTCTGGACACAATCTACAGCCTTGATGTCCTTCATGTACTGAGGGGCCCAAAACTGAACACACTATTCAAGGTGAGGCCCTCAAATTTAGGAAGATTTCTCTTTCCTGGCTTCAGATTTCTTAAGTGTAGACAACTGTACCTGAGCTGGCTGTTCTCTGATGCCTCAAAGGTCAGTGGAGAGAAACAGGCACTTAAAATGTTTCATAATTTTGACCTAGCTGCTGACATCTGTGTTAAGACAAGATGCATCAGGCCTTGGAAGTGCCTGTTTCTCACTGTTGGTAATGAAGATAGCCAAGGATAACTAGCCCAAATACAGACCTCTATCTGTCAATGTCTGCACTTGTTTGCATGCATCTTGCTCTTTTACAGGTCTTGGGAAGGCATTTACCTCAGTGTAAATTCAGTAAAATATCCTTAATAGCACCAGCACTTTCCTCTAAATCATTTTGAGACACTTAATGGGAAGAACCATTGATATAGAGGTTGCACAGAAACACAAGCAAAATCTATTTGTAATGCAATTCAGTTGCCATAAAACACAACAGGCTACTTCTTTAACAGTTTTTCCTTTATAATAGTTTTTAAGATATTTAATGTGATTAAAAAAAATTAGTACTGAAACTATACCTAGAAATATCCTCATATTTGCTACATTAGTTTTAGTACCTACATAAATATTTTAGGTTAAGTGAATTAATCCCTTTTCAGGAATAGAAATACTATTTCAATAGTATTCCTTTTCCAATCCCTTTACATTTTTAAAGATTTTTCTTCTATTCTCTAGTAATGGATATTAAAAAGAGTAACTAAGGTCTGTACCCATCAAGGCCTGATTGGCCCTTGTTCTTATTACCTCTTTGATATTCAGGGAAGGGATTCACATTTTAAAGTATGTTTTGAGTGATATATTCAAGTAGTGTTCAGTAACACATTTTTAGTATAATTACATTTCATATATATAATACCTTCAGTAGCTCCCAGTTATGCCCTCAGTGGCAATAAAACTCAATTTTGTCTCATTTTTAGTGGCTAAGATTAACTCAGATTGTCTCACTCCTATCATTCATTTCAGAACTTTTAGACAGGATTTTGCCAATCTAAGCTGACAGGAAGATCTTTTCTCTAAATGCTTTCTTCAGGGTGATCTGCAGTTAGTCACTCAACCCCTGTGTGCACTGATTTCCTCCTCTGTTAGAAGGCCTAATAATATTCCTGTTAGTAATGGTTATCTGCTCTGTGAAATGTTTTGGAGGTTGTGTTAACATCTAAGCCTGATTAATATGAACATGTTCTTCAGTTTTGGTTCTTACATGCTCATGTGATTATTTATACAACTACTTGTCTTTTTTAATTAGCAAAGTAGATAGTCATGTGGAAATTATGTAAATAGACTGTAGCATAGAATTTTCTTTTACTAATTAGAGTAAAATGCAGTTTGTTTGGGTTTTTTTTTTCATGCAAACAGTCATCCCTTCTCTTCCCATTGTTTCAGCTCTCTATACACTTTCCCTTGAGCTTTTTAGGTTGAAAGAGTAGTAAGGTCTGATGTTTGGAAGAAGGGCTTCAAGAACTGTGCCTAGCTATACCAAAAAGCCTTTATTCTGGTCATGCTTGCAAAAAAAAACAACCCCAAAATAATCACTGCAGCTCTAATGAAATAGACTCTTAGGAATTTTATGCCTTGCAAGAAAGGGATCTCTACACAAATCCCTTTTGTTCACTGAATTTTATGTGCACCTCTTGCATAGCATTTTGCAACCAGAGCTCTAAGCTGTATCCTATTAAACAGAAGTCTAACGAAGAACAGGGAGAGAAGAGAGAGCCTCCATGCTATTAATAACCTAATTAAACATTTGAAAGTCAGGAAAAATGTCAAGGACAGACAACTGGATTAACATTAGAGTCAGCTGGCTTATTTATTTCAATAGTTCCTAAATATTTATTAATAGAATATGAGGCTTCTAAGCTTTCAGCACAAGGTGATGCTGATGGAAAAATATAACTTGCAAGGTTATACAGAAAGAACCATGTTGAGAGGCCATCTGGGTATGTGTGGCCACTGGGAGAAAGATGAGTACAGAACTAAGCATGTTATACCTGCTTGGAGTTGGTAGCAGAAATGAGTGTATAATTTGTGATGCCCTAAGAAATGAAGCCATCTGGTACCCAGTGGTAAATATAGGTCTTCTACTTTGCACCTCATTTGGAAAGAATGTAAACCAGTGATAGTTGTTTATGACTTCTCAAAAACTGGGGTCATTTCTTGCATTAAAATCTAGCTGAATTTACAGTAAGGTGGTTTTGTTGGTTTTACTTTGGTTTTTTTTCTAATATTTCAATGCATGCTGTCACTGACAGTAAATAAAGTTTGCCTTAATTTGGTCTGCATTAAGATGAACCTGTGTATCCTGGAGATATTTTTATAGTCCAGAGAATACAGTACTGTATTGTTCTATCTTAATCTTTTCATTATTTATTCTGTAATCATAAGTGTAAATATAACCATGATTAGAGAGGGAAATTCTATGTATTTATGTATATATATTCTATAATTTTATGTGCATATCTGTTTTCTAGATTTTAAGTTGGAAAGTGACAAGAGTATCCTTTAGCCAGTATCAGCTTTAAAAGAATGCTAGTGCTTTTTATTGCTCCTGTCTCTCACTGCTGTTCAAGGTGAACTGAAGATAAGTTAATCAGAAGATAGTTGATCTTTTTTTCCTTGAGCAGTATGGAAAGCTGTAATATGTCATCTCAAGATGAAGATGGGGCTAATGCATAAAAGGTCTATTTGTAACAGCATTCACAATAATAAAGTGAACTCTATTCTTCCTCCAGTATGTTGTTTTCAATCCTTAGAGCTTTATCAACAATTTGCATGCTTTTACTTCTTCTTAGAGCTCTAACCAGATTGAGAAGATAACTGGGTTGGACAGCTTGAGAACTCTGCAGAAGCTGCATCTATCTAGCAATAAAATAACGAGTCTAGAAGGCTTGGTGGAACATGATCTGCTGGAGGAGATCAACCTAGAGGATAACCAGGTAGCATACTGAATATTGATCTCAGCTTTTTCTAAAATTGCCTTTTCCCCCCCCCCCACCCTGTACCCCTGCACCTCCAAATTTAATCCCTTTTAAGGCTTATTAAAAAAAATCTTACAACACTGCAAGAAATTAATGTTAGAAAAAATGGTGGTTTTTTATTCTTTTGGTGTTTCACTCCAGTACTGTTTCACATGTTGATTGATAGTGTAATCCTCAGTCCTTATTTAATATCTCTAGATGGGGTTATCTTTATGGGGATATCACTTCTGTAGTATTTAGTGCTCACATACATAAAGAACTAACAGTGCTCCCTTGAGTGGATAAGATGGGGATGAGTATGCAACTTTTTCAGCTTGATTATTCTTGAGGATCTTTACTTACATCACAGCTTTTCTACTGCCAGGCCTCAGGAGGGTTTGCTAATATCTCTCAGCCCAATTTTATGACTACAGATTCTTCTGAGCTCTCAGCTGGAAACTTCCTGTAAGGCAGAACTATATCTACTCTATTATAAAGTGGCTTTTGTTATGCAGGAGAATTTTCACTCCAGTACAATGCTACAATCCATCTCATTTGTATTTGAATTTTGAAACTCAAGCCATATATACATAATACACTTGATATTGAGCTTCTCATGTCCTTAACTGAAAAGACCAATTCATGAATCATCATCATCATAGACAGATCTGCATGTGAACAAAAAAGAAAGAAAAAAGAAAGAAGACTGCAAATCAGGAATTGAACATTTTCTGTCATTTTCCCCCGCTTGCAAGATATGTTTACAGGGTTTATTTCAAGACACCATGAATTCTTTTTCTCACTCTGTCTTCAGGTTGACATTTAAGGGTATACCAATTGCACAAGGCAGGAAACTAACTAATAGTGTGGTTGCTATTAACATTAATAACACCACTTCCATTGCCTCACTGTTCTTCACTGTGCTGAAAAGCTATTAATTTTACCTCATCAAAATTTGCCTCTTTTAATGATGTTATTGAAGACACCATTTTCTGAGCATTTTCTTCTGAAGAATAATTGAAAGAGATTTGTAATTAACTAATTAACACAGAAAGATCTGACTTAACTTCAGCTGACTACTACCCAGAATGATCTTAAATACTTGATTTTTAAAAATGGACATAATAAGTTTGTCTACAAGCCATACCTTTTTTATACATGATCAGTGATTTTTCAAATGCTGATGCTTGGCATTCTATGATTTATTTAGGTAATCC